>VZSV01000205.1:538546-549367 GCA_013398735.1 Nothocercus julius | reverse complement strand
ATGAATTAAGCTGAGCAAGCTGGCAGGGGAGAAATGGTCTCAGTGTTGGCATGAAAAGCCCTACCACAGATTCAGCTGTCATTGTCCTGCTTTGAGAGTTTTAAGCCCTCCAATTCAGGACAAACGATGATACCCAGAACGAGATTCCTTTGCTTCTATTTTGGCATCTAAGGTAGGTGTCTAAGTGAGCTGGTCACCATCAGCTCTCTTTTTTTTTTGTCAATGTAGAAAAAAATAGGAAGAACCAGAGTGTGATTCAATCCACAGTAGTATCTAAGAGAGATCAAATGAATCACAGACTGCAAAGGAAGCGAAAGCTGCATGGCCAGGCATAAAAGTTTATATTTTTGATGTCTGAATTTAAGTAAGATGTATTCCAGTCCTGTGATTCAGGTACCCAGTCACATGGTGCAATAACAGGCTAGCCACGCTGCATTACGCAGCTCTGATTTTGTGAATTACCTTCATCTCTGACTTATTTTTTTTTTCCTGACTATGTAAAGGTGCAGCAGAGTCCTGTGGGTTCATTTCTCAGCCCCTTAGTGCCAGGATTATGCAAGGTAATATGTAGCTGTCCACAAAGTACGTGCTTTTCTGGAGGAGCAGACCTGTAGCTGGCCAGCCAGCCAGCCTCACCTTGTGCTTTCATCCCGCTGTCTTTCCTGTCCTCTGAGACAAGGCATCTTTGAACTAATAGGAGTGAAAATGGGCAAAGTAGTAGGCTAAGTCTAAAGAAACTTACTGTGAGATCAAGAACAGTTGAAGGGTTCATGTTGGCTGGGAAAAAGGGCATGGGAGAAGGGCAAGGAGTGGAATGCAGTGGGAATGAAGCAGTGAACATGAATCTTTGCCGAGATGGAAAGCACCTAGCACAAGGTAACTTGACAAAATCCTTGAATCATAGAAAACAGGGCTAAAAGGTAGCCTTGGAGACATAATGTATCTTATCCCAACACAAGAGATTATGTTCGGGTTTCTATGAAAGAGAGAGGCGATTTTGCTAGGAAAGTATAGAGACTGGCGTTNTGTGTGTGTGTATATTTTTTTTTTTCCTAATGTGTTGGATCTGTGTCCAGTGGTTTTCACATGGCTTATTGTGCAATGAGCAGAATTGTGTAACTGTGACTGCAAGACTAGAGATTTTGTTTTCATAGTGCTTTACTAGAAGATTATTTTTAAGTTATCTCTAAAATTCCCTGGCTAGGTTATCCCTAGAAATCACCAGATCAGAAGCAGCATTAACAAGCATTTTGGTCCTCCTCTTTTGAACTTCAAGGACATGTTGCTGACCCCACACAGCTCTAGTCTGCTATCCCCAGTGAGAATGTATTTCCTATTCCTTGTAATATGTGGAAATCCTCTGAATTTGAGATCTGAGATAAATGTGCTGGTCTCCAACATGGAAAAGTGCTTTGGAGAGGGACAAGTTGGAGGGTGCTGGTAGAAACTAGCATTGTAGGATGTCTCATTGGTGCTTCTCTCATTGGTGCTTCTCTACCTCTCTTGTTCCTTCTAAGAGAAAAGGACAGGAACCCATGACTCAGAGCTTTGCTTCTGCCTCTGAGATAAGGAAATGGAGAAGCTCTGATCTTATCCCTGGAGATGCAGGTAGAGCGGTGCAGTTCACACCAATGGCAAGTGTTGGTGCTTTCTGTAGAGGACAGGAAAATCCAATGTGACTAGGTGAGGGTTGTGATAGGCAATACTGTCCAGCAAGAGAAGATGGTTTTTCAGCCGGTTGAGAATACTTGGGCTCAATTTACTGAGAAACCTCTAGTAGGATCCATTCAAATGGGATTGGAAGTAAACTTGGGTCATTGAGTCCTATCTTACCTAGTGCCAGCATCATTTGAGAATGTCTGTAAACAAAAAGCAGGTCCCTGCCATGCACCTGAACTCCATGGTCTGAGCCAGCTCCTGCCTAGCAGTCGCTTTAGCTTCTTAGAGCTGAGAGAGGGTCTCCTGGACTAGGAGGTTAGCACAGCCATCTGCTTTTTGAAGATCCTTAAAAGTGAAAAAGACTTGCCTTTTTTTTTTTTTTTTCACAAAGCCTAAGAAATCTTGAATACATTAAATCATATGAGTTATTAATACAGCGATAATGGAAGAATGAGGAGTGTTCTAGAGGGATGGGCTCAGTAGCTCCATGACCTGGCTACTAGAAGGTCTCCTCTCCTTTCTGCCTGTAATCCTCTGTGTCTTAAATTGACCTTTGAACTAGGAAACAGATCCACATAAACCTAAAAATATTTCCATTCCAATCTAGTGGAGACCTATGGGAAAGAGCAATACCTTAAACTGCAAACCAGTTGGGGTGTGAACAACATGTTTCCACATTCTTTGTTGCTTTGAGATCCTGCACGCTTGGTTTAAACACACATTAGGTTGTGTGTTAGTCTGTGGTGACGACTGAACTTTGTCCTGAAATATATCTGGGATGAGAAGTTTATTCATCCCTATGTGCCATACCTACTCATGTGGACACACCTTGTTTAGTCAATAAGTGCTGTGGGCAAATAGCAATGAGTGAATTGGGATCTCAGTGCAGTGGGTTGACCTTGCTCGAGGTGCCCATGGTTTGTGGTGCTCCCACATGGACAATTGAGCCACAGTCACCTGAAATGCCCTGTGTTCTCAGGGTGCTGAGATGCTGAGTGCATGGAGGAGTCAAGCCCTTTTAATGTGAGTCAGGAGAGGCAAAAAAAGTACTGAGGTTCTCTGGAGGTCTGGGCTCAGTGTGAAAGTGCCCTGTAATCTATAGGCTGTGACATGTCTTTAAAAGGCATCCGAATCCTAATCCAAATTTTCTTCTCTCACACCAGTACAACTGCTGGAACGCTGTCAGTGATGTTGCTTTGGTGTCTAAAAGAGAGCAGGATTTGGCTCACAAGGCAGGCTGAGATAAACATTCCCACCTGAAAGTGTAAATCCAAGCAGAGGAGTTAAGCTGACATGAGAATCGCCCTGATGGAGGCCGTGAATCACACATGGAGATTTGGAGCAGCTCAAACCATGCTCTCGTGTGTTTGTGTCTCCCCTCAGTTCCCACGCCTCTGCACTTCCTTGTTTAGCCCAGGCACGGAAGTAGAACTACTGAAATACTAGGAGGAAAGTTATTCTCATGGTGTTTCCAGCTCAGGCAGAACCAGGATGGAGAGAGGAAATCTCATGAGAAAGCTTGACAGACTTCCAGCTCGGTCCCGCTCAGGGCCATGGAGCTTCTGGTGTTTCATTTGAGTCTCTGGAGCTGTCATCACATTTCCTTGCATGTGGAAGTACTGCAGCACCAGAACTACAGTGGTGCTGCTGTCCAGGTGTTTCTTGACATGCTGTGGAGCTCAGCTTTACTCTTCTGCAGCCCAGAAGCAGTGAGGAACAGCAGGTTTACTGCTTGTCCCCGCCGTGGGCAAGGATGGTGAACATGCAGATGACTTCTGCAGGCCAAAGAAGATTCTAATGAAGAAAGAAACTGCAAAGAAAGAATGAGCTCCACCTTTCTGGTAGCACTGCCTTCAATCTCAGGCAGGGCATTCAGGAGATAATGTGGGGCTTTGAACAGCCATCAATCAGCACAGTGGAAGGAAAGCCCACTCAAAATTCAGAGCTCTGCATTGAAATGGGCAGTTGCACCAGACTTAAGTATCTTCTGAGTTGCAGGACATCTCTGCATTTACTCGCGAGAGACTATGAAGCTGAGCACCTTAAGTCATTGCTCTAGGAAGTGGTAAAAGAAAGGAAGCACCTCATGGTCCTTGGATGGTGCCTGCTGCAGCCGTGATGTATCAGCCTTGGACATTAGCATCCCACCCCATACAACTCTGATTTCTGTTCTTGCTCAGGTCCTACAGCTCCATGGTCCCATTTGTCTTTATTCCCTTCCTAATAGCAATCTGCACTGGTTAATTGTGGGCTGCACTAAAATGAAAAGCATTTCCTCCTGTATTTGTTTTTTCCTCCTGAATTTGTCTTTAAATTTATGACCCCTCGCTGCCATTGAATAATGATGATAATTAGGAGTTTGCAGCATCCCCGGCTTTTATTCTGCAGTGCACTCAGTGCAGCAGCAATTAATCCACAGGCAAACATAGGAGGTGAACGCAGCAGTGCTGGGGACACAGATAATCTTGGGATAATTTATAATTGCAGACATGTGCAGAGCAGGAGAGACCTCTGGGTGTTGCTTTGCTTTCAATTTCAGAGGGAAGGCTGATTGATAGAGAGCTGATGTTGGATTATTTGTCCTGTTGTTTGCATTGGATGCCTTCCCTTTTGTGGCACTAAGAAACTGTCTTGAGGATGAATTTTATCTCACTTGAAAAGAGCTGAATGGCCTGAAGCAGGTTTCAGCTGAGCAGCGGGAGATATGCAGACTCTGACTCCTCCCTGGTATGACTGTGAGCAGCTTGCTCCAAAGCAGTGGGCACAGAAAATTAGGGGCCTGGGATCCATGCTTCCTTTCTTACACATACGTTTGGAAGCTTTGGGAATGATGCTCTGCCTCTTCTTTAGCTGCAGGTCTCAGTCACATTATCAGGTGCAAGGCAAGTGACATACATAAACCTTGTGGGTTGCTGATGGGACGGGATGCTGGAAGAGTGGGCTTGCCCTGGAGGTGCTAAAGGAGGTCTCTGTTCTCCTTCCTCCAGCTAGATGAACACAAGTTGTTTCCAATGTGGTTAGAGCTCCTTAACTAATTTCCACTGATTTTTCCCTTCTAAGGACAGAGCATGCAAAGATGAAGTGAAACTCCATGGGATTAGAAAGAGAAGTTCTGGCAGCCCTCTTCCAGCTTTCATTAACCACTGTGAGAGCTAGATTTTCTTCATCACACCCCTGGGCTCATCTGGTGCTAACTACTGGCGCTAGATGGTCCTGGAAGAGGTAGACAGCATGCATCATGATTAGCATGATAATTAGCTTATGCTCAGACACGGGCCTTCATTCCACAGTTTATTTAAATTGCCAGCATGTTCGGAAAGGTGGTTTTTTTTTTTTTTTTTTTTTTTCAAGAGGATATTTTAACTTAGTGGAGAAAAAAAAAAAAAGAAGAGTGTCTTTGCTGGCATAAGTCACAACACATCAGAGCTGAGAGTCCCAAGTCTGCCTGGTCAATGGTATCACAGCCACTGTGGACTGGCTGAGAGTCTCGAGCATGAGAGCTGGATTCAGTTTATGGGTCTCCTTTCTGAAACCCTGAAACCCTTTGGTGTATGTGGATCCGTTTCACAGGTGCCCTCTGGAATGGATAGGCATTACTGGCTATTTTTATCCCACAAATGGAGACACTTAGGCTCAACAGTGTCAACAGTGTACGGGCCAGAGCCAAAGCTGCACAGTCCTGTGGTGAAGTTGGTGATGTGTCAGTTGAGTGCTTAAAATTATAAAGTGCTTTAGAGTCTGATGGTCTAGAATTGGAAGTGAGACCCCAAGGCCCTCACTAAAGGCAGAGGGGATATAAAGCACAGTTACATTTAGGACTTTGGAGGTTTTTTGGTGCTTTGTGACCTGTAACAGGGCAGTTTCATGCTGAGGATCAGGGATCATGAGGCAGAGCCTTGTTAAGAAAGGTTGCACAGCCAGAGTGAAATGGATTTGAGCAAGAGGAAATACAGTAGTAAACACCCAAAACACATCCTACAAAGAACTGCGACAGGCAATGAAATGACCTGTTTGCAAACATGTGATATGTACCAAGGAGACCTGTGGCAGGCATTAGGGGTTGTTGAAGAGAAAGCTTTCAAATCAGTCAAATCCTGTCTGTGACAGTCTTTCTGGAAAGAAAGATTTAAAGACTAGATTTTTTAGCCTAAAGAGGAGAAGCCTGAGCTCACTTGGTCATCACATTGGCCTTTGTGACCTTGAAGGCTGCCATAAACCAAAAGAAAGTGTTGATACAGTCTGCTGAATTCCTATTAAAAGTATATGCTGAGTTCTACCAAAATTACATACAGCTCGATTTATAAGGAGAGGCCATACTTCTGGGAACCAGAATCACATACAGATAATTAATTATAATGAATGCAGCAGGGTATGAGACCCTGTGCAAAGTTGCTGGCTGCAAGGTGTTCCAGCATCTCTAAGCTTGTTATGCCTGACGAAGATTTGATAAAGCTGTTGCCAGACAGAGGTCGAGAAAACTACTAATTACATGGAACACAAGGCAGTGAAGATGTCAGCATAACTCTTATTCCTGCCTATGTTCACTATGATATTCATTGTCAGCTGGAATCTCTTGGGAACTTTGCTGTTTTCTGTTTAATGGCTATTAGAACAGAGCTATATTACACAGTGTGAAACAGGGTGTCCAGTAAATGAAGTTATATTTTTTTTGTTCACTCTTAAATTCAATCTTTCAAGTTTATTTGCAGCTTCCAGTGGCTTGAGTGGTATTAGGTGGTGTTTCAGTAGCTGGGCGTTTTTTTGCAAGTGTCTGTCTCTGCCCCTACAAATGTTAAGCCTGCTGGATAGATAAACCAGGATGTGGAGTGTCTGTCCTCATTGAATGAGCGAAAAGTCAAGGACAGTGAAAAACCGTAGTGAGTACTTCCCTGGTGAACAACCAATAGCTCTTCTCTTTAGATACTTACGCTCTTAGCCGTGGTTTTTAGCCAACGATGCAGTTGAGGACACCTAGTACCACAAGCATGAGGTCCTGCAGACTGAGCTAAAGGAATATTCTTGGCTGTTGCAAGACGTATTCCCACCGCGCCTGGCCCAAAGAGGTCTTTGCCATTCCAGGATCCATTGCATGGGAGCCAGACTCCCTCTGATCGCGGAGGAGCATGCCGGGGCGCATTCCCTGAGCCCTCGATGGCCTCACCTGGCACGAGCAGCATCCCGGGGCTGGGAGTGGCAGTGATAGCAGCAGATTCCTCAGATGCCTGGGCTGCTCTGCTGCCAGCCCTTAGACGTCCAGGAGAGCAATGCAGAGAAGCAGCCCACGGATGAATAAATAGGAATGCAAGCAAATAAGGAGATCTACTAATCAGCAGAAATAAGTTTTAAGACAAATAAATACTGGACTGTGAGCTGTCACATCAGATTTGCAAGTGTCTGTCCTTAGCTGCCAGAGCCAGAAGCCACCCAGCAAATCTGCCATCTCTGCCTAAGCTTTAAAACCAGATGTGTCAGGAAGAGCAATATAATTCCTGGGTGGTTTTCTCCTCTTGCCAGTGGATTTCACCTGTTGAGCTGTGCTGAGATAAAAGTAAGGAAAAAGGGTCTCGCCCTCCTGGATAGCCTGCATCTCATGTGGCCCAGCATAAGAGCAGCTCAATGTTCTGGCTTTTGTATGCCAGCGTTGGTGGAGCACAGCTGCCAGAGCTTGGGCCTCCTTCTCCCTCTCTTCATCTTCATCATCTTCATCATGGAGTCTTTCTCTGGAGATCTTCACCCCACCTGGGTGTGACCCTGTGTCCCTGCTTGAGCAGGGGGGTTGGATTGGATGATCTCTAGAGGTCCCTTCCAACCTCAACCGTTCTGTGATTCTGTGATTTATCCTCGTGAGCTAGGACTTCCTGTGGCTTGGCAGGATCTCCGCAAACACGCTCTCCAAAGTGCCTCCCACTGCCTGTCACAACTGCACGCCGGTCCAAGAGAGGAAACACGGCAGCCGGGAGTGTGGAAGGGGATTTCCACTGACTTGAACGACACGGGCGTCTTTCACCCTCTGCGGGGCTTGGGGATGCCGGCATCCCTCCTCCGCACCTCCTGCCGGCCCGCTCCGGGAGAGACACCTTCCTGCTTCTCATTGCTGGGAAAACATCACTGAAAGAGACACACAGAAATAGTGTCGCTGTGCTGCAGCTGGAGGGATGGTTCCCACATGGGGGGCCACTTTGCAGCCCAGATCTGCAGGAGCTTTGCTTTCTGGGGTGGCATTTCCTTCACTATGGGTGAGCAGTGAGTAGGAAGAGTTAGGCGAGAGAAGAAGCCCTTGGAGGAGAGTGATGCAAAGGAGACCTCCGTCTGGAGGTGCAAATACAGAGCAGCCCCCAAGCCTTACAGATCCTTCAGTCTAAATCCTTCAGTCCACGTGCAAATCCCACAGTCCCCCAAAAGATGCCCAGGCATGAACAGTGCTAGCTGCCATGCATCGTAGATTTAAGAGATGAGATTTAACAGCTTGGCAGTGGTGGACCACCTCTTGAGCCTATGTCCTGGCCCTGTGGAATTATATCCAAATACATCCCTCTTTCCCCAAGACTTAAGGACCACGATGGCTGTGTGATTCCCATCGTGTTTCTTCAACATTGATATATCAAATCTTGGGCTGGACTCACTGCTCCAGGAGCATCGCTCTGGGCATTTGGGCTAAGTGACCTCCTGAGGTCCCTTCCGACCTGAATTATCCTCTGGTTCTGGGGTGGGAATGGGCCGCACATGGCTTTCCCATGTAAGGATCAGGACAGGGTGACAGACGTAAACGCAGTGCATGGGTGACACCTAATGTCATTTTGGGGTAACACAGGCTGATTATTCCAAGTTTAATCCTATTTGTAGGGACTTACAGTGTGAGCAAGAGGATGAGGGCCCCTTGACTCTAAAGGGAGAGACAGAAGAAAGGAGTTAATTTTGCTTGCAGAAGATACAGGTGGCAGGACATGGATGACAGGGTTGTACTTCCCACCTCAGACCACTGTGGGATGACAGAGCCACGACTATGCACACAGTTGTATTTACTGTGGGTCATTGCAGGGCCCATCCACAGATGGCCCTGGCTTGAGAACAAGGTACAAGGGGCAACTGTCACCCTCTCTTGGTGGCCTTCACCCTGAGGTTTGCTGGATTCAAGGTGCGTCTTCCTTCACACCTCTCCCACATCCCTGTTGCAGCCAGCCCCATGTTCCACATCCATAGCAGTAATTTGCTCCATTCCCTGCTGCCTGTTGAAATATTTTTTTGTTTGTTTTTCACTGACAGAAGACAAGATACCAAGATACCCAACAAACTTGCTCCTTAGGGAGGGTGGGGTTAGAAAACTCTCCTGTTTCCAGAACATTTTTGGAGGGGCGGGGGAGAAAGGCACTTTAGAGCCTTTACTTAAAATTTTGGTTTCCAATCTATGAATGATTTCTCACTGAAACAGCTCAGTTAGTTTTAGTTTGTATTTTAGAAGAAATTCATTTGAAAATACTGAAATGGGAAATTTCAGGACTTAAAAAGTTTTGATTGATGAGATCGAACATTTCAAACATTAGCATTAATATCTGACTTTCTGCCCTGCTTTGTGAAAGGGTACATGTATGAATGTGCATATAATTTAGAAAACACTTGCAAGACAGGAATTGGCTCTGAAAGAGGGGGACTCCTGCAGACTGCCTATTTCTAGGACTTCTGGAGCAGCTCCTCATTTCTCCAGCTACTGGCTTGGAAGATGTCCAGGCCAAGGACTAGTCTCAACTCCCTGCCTCGTTAGGTTTTCACAAATAAACAGTAATCAGCAGCACTGTTGCTCTCCAAGTCATCTAACTGGGTGATGCAATTAAGTTAGAGATGTGATTCCTGGACTGAACTTGACTATTTCTCTTCCAAATCTGAAGAAAACATATTTATGGTGCTTAGCTCTTGTTGGAGTCAAAGAAAAGTGGGTATCTACATGCCAGAGAGGAGCTGGGGGTTACTGTGGACGCAGGATTTGCAGCTTGGTTAGACCAAAGGTGTGCATGTGCAATGTTCCTGTGTAAACATGTTGTGGGTCCTCTCCTCACTGCTGTTATAAGAGCTGCTTATGTTCGTTTCCATTCCTCTTTCAGGTTTTCTGAGCTAGGCAGGGGTAGGGAAGAACACCTGTGTGTTAAGTGTCTATCCTGCCCTATGGATCATGAACCTCTGCAAATCACAGACCAAAACACGTGTTTGGACCCAGGCATGATTTTTGGTTGAATTCACATTGATCTATTGACCTGGCAGCCTCTCCTGATGTAAAAATTGAAGAAGATGGGGGGCTATTTTCCCATACAGATAAACCTGCAATTGGATTTTATCTTGGAGCCTTGATTTTGCAATCTCTTCCCCTCTTTCCAACACTGGAATTCCCTTATACATGAAAGGATTTGGTTACATCCTTATCCCTGGTCCTTCCCCAAACTGATTCCTGGTTTTCAACCAAGGTCTGTTTTTTGGCCAGAAGGCAAATGGCATGTGTTAAGTCATGTCCCTAATGCTAAACTCTGCCTTCCTACCTTCATTACCAGGGCAATAGCAGGGGCTGGGGCTGTTTGGCTTTATTTTTTCCAGGGTGCTGTGCTGTCTGTAGGCTGGAACATGCACTTTCCTGGAGGCTGTTGGAGAGCTAGAATAATTTGGTGGTGTTTACATATTTTCAGAAGCTCTTGCAGTGCCTTGGGGGGGCCACTTACAGCCCCATCAGTGGCTCATTGATGCACTTAGAGAGCCCAAGGAAAACAAGCTCCATTAGGACCAGAGCAAACCCTGACTGTTCCTCTCCTGCATAATGATAGTAATTAGCACTTGCTGGCACTTTGCAGGCATCAGTTAATTGGTCCTCACAGCTTCCTCTGGGAGGAGAAATGTTATTTTTAGTATCCTTTACATGTAGGGAAACTGAGGCATCAGATCTAAAGCTGTTGCAGAAGGGATGGAGGAGGGGGGCTCCAGTCCTGAATGTGCCTGCTAATGCTACTCAGAAAAACTTGTTTGGATTGGAAACAGCATTTTCTTTTCAAAAAGGGGTGTTTGCCTGAAAGAGAAACCCACAAAAAACTTCCTTTCCTTTCCTTTCCTTTCCTTTCCTTTCCTTTCCTTTCCTTTCCTTTCCTTTCCTTTCCTTTCCTTTCCTTTCCTTTCCTTTCCTTTCCT
>VZSV01000205.1:476996-535244 GCA_013398735.1 Nothocercus julius | reverse complement strand
GGTGGTGCTTCCTGGGAAACATCCTTTTTTTTTTAATTTCCTTTTTTTTTTTTTTGCCTTTTTTTCTTAAAAATGAGAGAGAAACCTACAGCAACCTACACAGCAGAGACCTTCTCTGCACTTGTGAGGTGGAAGTATAAGGATGGAGGTACTGGAGTGCAGGGTGCAGGTAGCAATCTAGGTAATCTATATAGGACAGAAACAGGGTTGGCTACAAACTGAGGATACCATGGCATGATTCCCAGGTTATTTATGGATTGACCCAGTGGGACTGCAGGCTGCTTTCTGGCTCCATGCCCCTGATTTTTAGGCATAGAAAGGGTGTTTTCAGGCTCTGCTTAAAGAGCTGTGTAGCAGGCAGATCACGGCTCCATTTGTGTGTAGGTAAATTGTAGTCCAGGGTTATTCTGGCTTGGCTCCAGGAGAACTGAGCTCAGTGTTGGAGCAGGTTCAGGGATTCAACAGTTCCAGTTGGGAACTTTTGGAAGTGGGCCACCTTTTCACAAGCAGGCTCTGGATCCATGCCCGGAAATGGGGCAG
The DNA here is from genome assembly GCA_013398735.1 of Nothocercus julius. Taxonomy (NCBI): domain Eukaryota; kingdom Metazoa; phylum Chordata; class Aves; order Tinamiformes; family Tinamidae; genus Nothocercus; species Nothocercus julius. Next base: position 534,704 of record VZSV01000205.1, on the reverse strand, counting down.
GGTGGACGTCAGCAGTTTTGGTTCAGGAAGGGAGGTCGTGTGAAACTTCATCTCAGTTCTGCCCACTCTTGCACTCGCTGTCATTTGAGGCCAAACTCAAATTGAAGGGCAGAGTTTTGTCTGCACGGTGCATGGGATTTCCATCTGCTTTTGGGAGTTCTTGCAGGAAGACATGACATTTTTTTCGATCTGTGTTCACTTGGCCCTGCAGAAAATGGGGCTACCTGGTCTTGGGCATCACTCAATGCAGAGATCTCATGGCTGGTCCTGCACAGCCCCAGATGTTCCTGCAAAGATCTTCCAGTTTCCAAAGGCTGTATATGTGTGGATGGGTGCCCTCTGGGTTGTTTCCTGTTTTCATCCCCTCTCCATATTCAGTTTTCTTAACCAGCAGGCTATTCTGCTAACCCATAAGTCACAAGCTTATTTCTTTTGGTTTTTGACCAAGGACTGTTTGTCATGTCTCAGAAAGCTCGGGAGATGAAAGAGGCACAGTAACTGCAGGTGGGTTCAATGATGAGCCAGACCCAAACATGAGATGCTGTAAAATACTGAGGGTACTCTCTGGTTGCTGGTCATATTGTATGTTTTTAAGAAGAGAAGCATGGGAGAAGTGTGTAGACATCCATCATCTCCACATCAGTGCAAGCTCTGGATGCACATCAGTGTAGAGTCCTGCTTTTCTCTGAGATGGAGGTGGGAAGGTGAAATGAAGCATCTCTTTCCCCCACGGTAGCTATTTTTCTGTTTTATTAACTCACTATCTGCAGCTTATTGCCCGGTAAAATGGAGCATTCTTGCCTTGTCTTTCTTTAATTATCCAGATTTGCCCTATTTACCCAATAAATCTTTGCAATGAAAACATGAATTTTCTTTGGTATAGACTTTTTTCCTCCAATGGTTGATCTATAATTCAGTAAAAGTATACAATCCTTTAATCACCATGAGAGGGAAAGCTGTGTGATTTTCTTGAAATAACTCATGGAGGTCTTTTTCTGTTATGTATTTGCCTAATACTGTAGTCATGTCTGTTCAGGAAAAGTGTAACACAGTGTGAAGAAGGTATCCAGTATTTTTCTTTTTACTCTGTATGAAAGCAAGCAGAAGCAATTCAGGTCTTGTCAGCTATGTCCTAACCTGCCAGTGGGACAGTACTGATTTGACTGTAGGAGATGGGAGGCAAGACATTGCTTATATTTGCATTTTGTGAACTTTGTTGTTTCTGGCATGATGCTAGATTTTAGAGAGACTATGCCTACTATATTTATAATTAAATAGTATGTAAATATAGTAGAAGATGGACTGTAGCAAAAGTATGGTAGTAAGGTACTTTAGCCAAACTGCATCGTGCACCTTAGGAGACTCTTAGTTTTAGTTTTTTTTTTTTTTTTTTCCCCATACTATATGTATGTTGTCCTCGTCTTGGGGCTTGTGTCAAAAGTTGTCTTTAAAACAGAATATCACAGATGCCTTTTGAGGGGCTGAGCCCATGTGATTGCACAAAAGGAAAGTAAGCTGAGTTGTGCTGTAGAGGGACAAGGGAAGACTAAGGTCGTGCAGGCTAGCACTGCTCAGACACTTTGATCTGTCCAACGGCAGCTGGGGGAGGATTAGGAGTAAGAGGAGACTCTCTGGTAGGAAGCATGACACGTATTTTTCAGACTTGCTGGTGAAACTGCTCCTTCAAGATGTTATGGAAGGGGTTAATATAGCAACAAACAAAATAAGACATTTCCCAGCAGCGATGGAGCAGAGGGGACTAGAAATAGCCCCCTATGTTGTTGTGTACTTAAAACATGAATATGTAAAACATGAATATTTTCATGTTTTACTTTTCATGTCCACAGAAGGACAGAACTAGAGGACTAGATACAGAACCCAAGCTTCATCTCTTATGTTTGTGCAAATGACATTTGTGTAACATCTTGGAGTCATAACGTTTGACTTGAAGTCAATCCTCCATTGCCTTGGAGGAATCTTTGGTATCAAGCTACTTTGGCTGTGGTTTCACATGGACAGAAGTAGCTCTGGTGCACATGTTCTGCCTCTCCTCACAGCCCACCGTGTTCTCACAGCTCTTCAGACACAGGAGTCCTACTCTACTGCGGTAGGTAAGGTTTAATTAACAGACTTTGCTCTCAGGCCTCTGTGTATTAGTAAAAGTGCTCAGCCACTGAAACAATGAATTGCTGTTTATAAAATGTCACCTCTTCAGAGGTGACCTCCACATCCCTGGCACTGAACCATGTTAATCTGCTTAAACATAGCAATTTTGTTTGACTTTACAGGGACCTGTTAGCTGAGGAGGTGGTGAGCAGAGGAAAGAGAGAGGAGAGGGGAATTTAGATTTGCAGAGGAGATGCTTTTTTGCAAGTTTGAAAGCTCACATCCCTGGCCTCTGTGCCCCATCGGAGCCATTTTAATGAAAGACTCATAAATGTTTTTGTTCCCTTTGCTGGAAATTTAGTATATGCCGGAGACTCCTGGGCCCCAAAGGATGCACAGGCACTAAGAAAAATTGCCAACCACAAATCCCTGGAGCTTCAATTCCTGCCATTAGTCCCTTTCCTGTCTTCGATTTCACTCTGTATGTGATGGAGATAATGACTCTTTTCTCATCCCCTTCTACCTGCTGTTAATGTGGATTATGAACCAGCCTCAGCTGCCTAATGGATCGTCTTTCGCCTCTGTAGTAAGACAGTGATTTTCACAGGAAGGGTTTAATTCATATGCTAGATTGTCAGAAGGATTTCTTGTCTCCAGGAGCTATCTTGCAGATGTCATTCAGCAAAGCTCTTGTTGGGGCAAGGAATATCTGCCTGTGAGATGGAGCCTCACTGCTTTAGGAGCAGGGCAGGGGAGGAAGTTGTCTGTGGTGACCTTGAAGATGCAGGTGGTCACATATGAATCTTGATCCATATCAAATGCAAGTCATGTCTCCAGTTCGCAGATGACTCTTTGCAGCTTTGGAAGTGGAGATCCTCTGTTTTGAGGGAAGGCTAACCTTGTTGGAGTGTGTTAAACTGGGTGTGAATGATCCAGTTCCCCTTCTTGTGTCTCTGCTTTAGATCTGACATCTGAGCGGAGAGAAACTTCATGAAGTTCAACAAGGACAAGTGCAAGGTCGTGCACCTGGGGAGGAATAACCCTGTGCGCCAGCAGAGATTAGGGGTTGACCTGCTGGAAAGCAGCTCCGTGGAGAGGGATTTGGGAGTTCTGGTTAACAACAAGGTAACCATGAGGCAGCAGTGTGCCTTTGTGGCCAAGAAGGCCCATGGGATCCTGGCCTGCGTGTGGAGGAGTGTTGCCGGCAGGTCGAGGGAGGTGATTCTGATCCTGCCCCTCTCCTCAGCTCTGGTGAGGCTGCACCTGGAGTACTGGGTGCAGTTCTGGGCTCCCCAGTACAAGAGGGACGTGGAGCTTCTAGAAAATGTCCAAAGTAGAGCAGGGTCCTGCACCTCGGGAGGAATAACCCCATGCATCAGTACAGGCTGGGGACTGACCTGCTGGAGAGCAGCTCTGCAGAGAGGGACCTGGGTGTCACGGTGGACTACAGGTTAACCATGGTACCACAGTGTGCCCTTGTGCCCAGGAGGGTCAATGGGATCCTGGGGTGCATTAAGAAGAGCATCTCCAGCAGGTCGAGGGAGGTGATCCTGCCCCTCTACTCAGCCCTGGTGAGGCCACATCTGGAGCACTGTGTGCAGTTCTGGGCTCCCCAGTACAAGAGGGACGTGGAAATACTGGAGCAGCACAGGGCTACAAGGATGATCAAGGACCTGGAACATCTGCCCTGTGAGGAAAGACTGAAGGAGCTGGGCCTGTTCAGCCTGAAGAAGAGGAGGCTGAGAGGGGACCCGATCAGTGTATATAAACACCTTAAGGAAAGGAGTGAGGAGGATGGGGCCGGCCTCTTTTCAGTGGTGGCCAGCAACAGGACAAGAGGAAACGTCCACAAACTGAAGCACCAAAAGTTCCACAGGAACTTAAGGAAAAATTTCTTGACAGTGAGGATGACAGAGCACTGGAACAGGCTGCTCAGAGAGGTTGTGGAGTCTCCTTCTCTGAAGATATTCAGGACCCTCTTGGATACAGTCTTGTGCATCTAGGTGACTCTGTATGTGCAGAGAGGTTGGACTAGATGATCTCTGGAGGTCCTTTCCGACCTTAGCGATTCTATGAGTCTATGATTCTATGAATGGTGAAGATATGAAATCATTCAGAATGGCTTGCAGGGGGGATACATGAATGTGGTTCCCAAAGTGGCAAGCATAAGAAATGAGTTTTCATTCTTTGGGCTGGGAACAGAAAAATTAAGCTATACTGGGCCTTTGATTTCAAGCTGTTTTTATGCCTGACAGCCAGCACTCCCTCAACTTCACCTGACCTCCAGCATGAAACACAGATGGGTCTGGAAAAGATGCTGTTTTTAGGTCACTGAGAGCCATTTGATGCTGAATCTGCTTAACACATGTTCTTACCATCTGAGTTAAATAAAAGGAACACAGCTTTTATATTCTGATTGCTCCCCTGCTGTAGCATGGGGCTGCACACAGCATCCCTGTGATCTATTCTGCAAAGCAGGAAGTCGGAGTGATTATTCCATCCATATGCTGGAGACCAGCCTGCCCTTCCAAATCCCAGGGGTAGTCTCTAAACCCTTCATCGTGAGTGACCCCGTCTCCTTCACTGTTTTGCTCTGCAGTTGTTTTTACCAGTCCAGAGCTCTGAATGCTGCCGCAAGATCAGCAGAGTAGTTTTATGCATGTTTATCTTAGAGGAAATATAGTAGATGGCTTGTTTTAATTTGTAAATGAATGGTCACTGGTTTAATAATTTTGCCTAAATTCTAGAGGCAGGAGTGGAGAAGGTGACGTGTGGAGACATATAATGAATCCACAGCACACCTTATTGCTGATTCTTTGTTATGTGATATAAAACCTTAATACCAAGAATTTCTTTCCAAGAATCAAATTAGCCCCATCTGCTTTGCAATCATTTCCTCAAAACCTTCATTAAATTCCCTTTCTATGGTTCTTGAACCACGTTAGTAGGTTTTTAATGTATGTTTTTAGATATTTTTCAGTCTATTTAAACCGTAATTGTACAATGCATTGCAGTACACAACCCCCTAGTAACCTCCTAGCGCTGCTTCCTTCTTCATGCACCTAAAATTTTATTAGGTGCAGGGGATCTCTCTGTTCTCTAAATCCTTTGCAGAGACTGCTTTCCAGAATGCTGCTCGCCTTCTGTTGGGATGGCCTGAGTCTGCAGAACAATGCAAGCTATTTTGGTGAAAATGGAAAGTACCAGGGATGTGCATTTTATCATCTTGAACGTAAGTGGATGAGTTGGCTGAGAAAAATGGGTAAAAATGCTGAAAATATTTCTTGATGGAGAAGGGGGTAGGAAGAAGAAGTGGATATGGAGCCATAAGAGGGAATACAAGCAGGAGTCTGTGTCAGCGAGTCAAGTTCTGCTGCAGAGAAGAACTTGCACTCACCTTTCCCAGGGATTTGCTGGACAGAAGAGACTACAGAGTATTTTGGGGCAGAATTGGCCCAGTTCCTTCTGATGAAGTGATTTGGCTTTGTAGAAAATATTTAGTTACAGAGAGAGGAGACAGGAAGAGGAGGAGTTGGAATAACCCTTTGGTGCATGGGACACTCACCAATCCATGTCAACTAGGTTGAAGACTGTGAGGGCCCTGCTTTTTGGAATTGGTTATGGCAATCTCTGCTGGGTTTTTCTAACTGCTTTCTGCCTTCATGTTAAAGCCTGGCAGAAAAATCAATGGACGATGGGGAGTTGTCACAGAGTACCTGGCATGGGGATAAAGGCATGGACAGGAATTACGGAATCACTGTTTTATACTCAAAGGAGCTTTAATAACACCACAAGCCTAGAAAGAGTTCCTAGCCCTTGTGTATGAGGTGTATCCAGCTTAATCACCCTGTTCCTCATGTCTACTGTGTGGCAGTATTGCAATTAGTCTTTGCATGATAAGTCACAGAGAGAAGATAACTGTGACTCATAAGAAATTATGTTCAACTGTTCTTATAACATTAAGGATTTTTATGAATGTGTTTTCATGCAGCTGTAGCAGAAAAAAGCAGCCTAAGAGCAGGCAAGTGCTATTTCAGGTAGGAATGCAGCACTGATGACAGGAAATAGGAAGGAAATTATCATGAGGAGGAGGTAAATAAGGCCTGGGAATGCTAACTTGAAATGACATAGAAGCTTTCATGGCTTTCATACCATGCCTCCCTCCTTCTCCCCAAAGGGCAGAGGGTAGCAAGGATGTAGAATCCACTTTGTAAAGCCACTTAATAAAATCTTCTATCATCATAGTTTTCTTTAACTCTAGTTCAGTGATGCTAGTCTATATTCATATATTCACTGAAATATATTTTTCCTATGTTAATCTTGTAGCTAATTAGCATCTTGTGCTGTATCTAAGGGCTCAGCAGGCCTTTGAAAAAGGCTACCGATGCCTTATAGATTCTCTGATAAATGGGAGAGTTACCCCATTGCTCTGTGGTATCTAAAGGGTAGAAAGATTTGTGTCCACATAAGCTTTATGGCTCTGGGTTTGTTATGTAATGCCTGCATTGGCCAAGGAAAGTAGAGATGCTCACGACTTGCCATCAATGCTGCTGGTGTGTGGCGAAAGTCAGTAGGTTTGCAGGTGTCAGTCTCTTTTTTTCCAGCTGTTTGGACCTTCAGGGCCAGGCATGATCTGCATTCCCAGAGGCAAACTTCAATGGTCATTGGCCTCAACACCTGTGTTAGTCATCAGCTTGTGGCCGTGGTGACCTCGCGGAATACTCCAGGGAAAACTCTCTGTGCTCCCGTCCAGGAGCACAAATCCTCTGTCCTCTGAGTTACTGAAGACCTTGTGTTAGCATGCAGCTGCATGAAGTCTATGGTTAAGGTGTCCCGTGGAGGGCAGTGGTGCTTGTATCCACCATTCAATTATGCACCCATAACATTATTTGGAGCATGCAGGTCTCTTCAAAAGGCAATGCTGGAGCCATATTTAATAATTTCAGGAAGATTCATTTTTGGTGGGCGATACAAATTTTGCTTAAATTAGAAATCACATCCACTTTCCATGCCTGAGGAGCTGTAATAGGAACAACAAATGCTCCCAGGCACAAATAAGGGCGCAAGTGAATTTCTCATCATGAAATTACTGCGGAGGTTATTATTGACTGGCTTTTGTTTTTCCTGATCTTTAATGTTGTTCTGCTTCTCTGGATGCCTTATTGGCAAGGAGTTCAGTTAGCATATATGCAGCAAGTGCATGTGAGAGGCAATATAAATGTAAAATGAGTTAAGTGGAGTGTTAGTGCAGACCTGAAAGCTTAAAATGCCAGGAAGCAATTTTGCTCAGAGAAAAGAAACAATGCCTGGCCCAAAAAGATAGATTTGTTTACCCACTGCATTACCTCATGACTTTACTTATTATCATGGCATATGACTCCTTTTTGGAAGCATTTTATGATCATTTTTCATTAGTGCAAATGGCAATACAAAGTTAGGAATCAGCTACCTAACATAGACAGTGCAATCAGAGATGCCTGATGGCATCCAAAAGTCTCTCTGGAGCAGGACTTATGCTGTATCCCCCCTTTCTGGATCAATAGCACAAAGGTGTCTGCTTTAGAGTGGACTAAATCTCTCTCCAGGCTCAGGTGGCAATATTCACACATGGAAGGATTTGGCTGTCACAGGTTTCTAGGGCCACCTGAGAAATTATTAACATATATATTGGTATATATGAATTATTGACATGGGGCTGGTAGAGAGAACAGAGGACATGCAGTGGAGAGGTGCCAGTTTGATGCTGAAATTGGAGCCAGGTGGGGTTCCCGAGGATCTCTAATATGGCACTAGATACTTTTATCTAAGCAACTGAATGGTTTTCCTAATTGTTCCTTGGGACTTTTGTATTAGAGCTGCAAGTAGGCTTAGACTTCCCTCGATTCCATCTGCAGCTGAGTCTGCAGCAGAGCTGGATTTTTTTTTTTTTAAATAAAACTCACTTCCTGGCTTTAGCTATGCATTAATTTAAACATTAGGTGATACCTGTAGCGAAAAAGGCATAACTATTAAAGAAAGTCTCATTAATCATTTGTCCTGCCAGCGCTGAAAACATACACCATTTATCCATGGTGGACAGCTTAGTGTTGCATAGTTTGGCCACCATTCACAGTAATTTGATAAGAAAGGGAAAAGCACATTTATCTCAATTAGCAACAGTGGTATGTAAATTAGAGGAAATCTCCTCTTTCACCCCGCTCACAGACACTTGAGTATTTTTCCCCAATTACTTGCAAATAGCAGCTTATTCAATTATGAAGCAGAGCTGAAATTAATCCCTTTTTCTCTTTAAACTCTTGCTTGGTTCCTCATCTGTGGCACCAGAGAGAAGCAAAGATCTTTCCTCTTGCACCACGCTTCTAGGTTGGCAGCATTAACCTTTTCCTATAGAGGCAGATCTGAAGGATACACAGCGATTAAGGAACTTTTTCAGAGTCATGGGGGGAGCTGGTGGCTGAGTGCAGACAGGAACCCAGTCCTCAGAGCGCTGTCACTGCATGTCAAATAATGATTTTTGCTTCCTCTCTCATTCTCAAAGAGATGATAACAAGCTCCATGGGGATGACTGTCCTCATGTCATTGCTGAAGATGACAGTGACAGAAGTGGAGATTTCCCCTATTTTCCTTTGAGTGAAAGGACAATCTCCATTCTGTGTCCATAATATAGAGATGCTATACAGGGATGTGCTAAACCGTTCCAGTGCTGTCCCATTCACATGGTACCTCCTGTCTCCCATATACCAGAGACAGTTTCCTTGTTTGTGGAGACTGCAATATTCAGGAGTGAAGTACAAATGAGAGCAGCATTCTTGTCTGACCCTGTTTAACCATCTCTGACAAGAAGAGGTCCTTCTTTGATTTACGAGTGCTTTGCAAATCCCTGAACTATTTGTTGTGCCATCTGGCTGAAAGATCCTTTCACAGAGTACTTTTCCATAGTGGGTAAATAAGTCCCCTGAGTATGTCTCTCCTCTTCCTCAGAGAATCACAATGGGAAGGAGATTCCAGACCCAAGGGTACCCTGTCTTTCAAGGGCAGAAACCTTCCTGCTTCTACCAGCAGCATAGCAGACAATCCACATGGTCGTAAGGTGAAAAATAGAGATATTTCACACATAAAACTCCTCCTGGAGAATAGCTCCAAGAGGAGTCCACTGTTAGGATGAGACACAACACTGTGATATCAGGGTGGACTTGCCAGGGGTACATGGCAAAGTTCCCACCTGAAGGTGTTGGCTTTGCCCATTCTTTCTGCTTATTGCCTTTTCTGACTGAGGGGACAGATATCTTAGAAGGTCCTGGCACTTCTGCAGTGGTGCAGAGCTAGAGCCAAAGCACAAGAGCTTCTTCTGAACTGCATGGGCAGCAAATAAAACCTGAGAGCCACAGGTTGGCTCTTCACATTCTAACATCGCCTGTGCAAACAGCCATAGTGTGCAAGGACAGACACAATCAAATCCTTTCTTCTATTTGTGTCTCTTTAGGTTCACACCATGTGTTTCAAAGCCACTTTCCCAGAGTAGCTTAATAAATGTGACAAGCCAAATGCCCTTCTGCTTGCAGAATGGGAGGAAAAACGTAACAGCCTCTCCTTCCCTTTTCCTTGGTATTCAGTACAAGAACAGATGTGGTTATAGTGTATAATTCCAAAGGAACGCATCTGTTATTTAGCATGAATCAATACCCACTTGTTATACCATCTACTAGGGGGGAGAGCAGCTCCTTCAGCTTTAGCAGACACCTGGCCTCTCTGTTGTTTTTTTTTTTTTCTTTTTTTTTTTTTTTTTTTTTTTTTTCCTGAAAGTAAGATCCCTTACCACTTTTGTGTTTGCAATTAAAGATGAAGAGGGAATCTAGAGTTCTCTGGCGTGAGCTGGGTGGATGGATGCAGATGAGCTATGGCAAGGCAGGATGTTCTTGGAGCTGGAGTTTTACTTGGACGGCAGCCCAGGATTTTTCGGAACGGGAGCCAGTTTTGCTGAAAGGTTCATGAACTCTGGAGAACTGGGCCCAGATTTCCTCTGTCAAAGCTTTCACACAGCTCGACTGGTGCAGACTTGAGCGTAAGGCATAGCTGTAACCATCCCAAGAGAAATTCTGGCCCTGAAGCATTAAGTTTTGCAATATTATTCAATGATTGCAGCAGGTTAGATAGGGTGTGGAACAGTCAGAGAAAGACTACAGTGTTGGGATGGAACTGGGGATGGTGTTCCATAGCAGGACCCTGTCGAGTGGGAATAATATCTTCAATGCAGAGAACATGCCATAGTGTTTATTTCATTGTATAGTGTGTATTTCATCACGCTATTCCCTGGGTGTTTCTTAACCATTTTCTTCCATTTCCCAGTCCCATCTTTTATGCCTCCTCTTTATACCCACTGCTTCTGCATGTTTGTCAGGACTTTCCCCTTCTAGAACAGCTGTGTTCACATTGTTTTGGATTCTGCCCTTGGTCTCCTCTGTGAAAAGTGTGTTGAGGATGTAAAGCCAGATGGGATCTCTTTTGAATACACTGTAGGGACTAAGGGAGCCAAAACTTGTGCAAACTCATTTATGTTGCCCTCTGAGCACAGGTTTTGGAGTAAAACCTACCTGTGCCAAACTGAGGTTTGTTTTGGAAGGAAATGGCTGGTTTATTCCAAAATAACCTGGGAGTGAAATGACATTTATGCAGCTGTGGGTGATCAGGGGCTAGGATCCTGGAGGTGACAAGAAGCTAAGTTATATAGTGGTATAGACATATCCAATGAGAACTGAATCCAAGGGTCTCTGAATAACACTTTTCAAAATCATAAGGCTGCTTCAGGACTATCTTGGAAAGATGGGAGTGACACTGAATACAAACTTATTCGCTTCTCCATTTATGGCTGAATTCACTGCTTCATTGACCATCCTCTCCACTACTGCCCCACTCAGATTTCCAGTTCCAGTTCCCAGTGTATAGCCACATTGTTGATCACCTTTCAGGTTTCACCCCAAAGCCACCATTCTTTGCCCAGGGGCAGTCAAGCACTGAGCTTCTCTGGACAGGGTCCTGTTGGCTGGGGTTAGAAACAAAAGCTGTCCCAAGGATCTTACCATGCCCCATCACCAATATCCTTCGAGATCCTTAGGCAGATGCCCCCAGAGATTAGGGACAAAGGAGTTTCCAAATGGGATCAACTAATTATCTTTGACAGTAGCCAACAGTACATGCCTTGAGATGTCACAGGTAGTCCTGCCATCATAGGATAAATTGCCAGCAGGGAGGTACTCTTTTAGTTGGAGGTCACCATGTGCCCTGAAAATGAGCATTCCTCAGCCTTGACAGAACTCTAGAGACTCTGTTTTAAATCATAAATAACATAACTCTGAATTTTCTGGTTTCTCTTGGAGAATAGTTTTTCATAAAGGCCTGAGGCATTCTAATATATTGGCAGATCAGTAGCATGCTCTGCTGCGGGTGAATCAGTAGTGGATGTAGTTGTACAAGCTTTGTAAGGATATCACAGCCAAAAGTCTTGTACCAATCAGACACAAATTACTATTTTCTGAGATATATTCAGTCTCATATTTCTAAGCTTTTTTTCTCCTTTCCATGCTCTGTTAATTGCCAAATGGAGGAAATTAAGTTGCACCATTTTGAGAAACAATTACTTCAGTGCTTTGTTTCCATCATATGTAATAAGCTTTAAAACAAAGCCACATGCTTAAGTTCTTTGCCAAATTAAGGCTTTTCTGAGTAGAGAAAGTGCAGTTTTCTGCACTTTTGCTATAATATGACTTTTTGCAAGTAATAATAGCTTTGACTAATGTGCATATCTGCTTTCATTGATTTGATTGATTTTATTTCCAAGTTTTTCCTATGCTGGGAGAAATTACTCATTCTGGTAATAATTTTGATGAGTTTATCAAGGAATTTTCTTCCCACAGAATTATGTTTTTAGGGAAATCTAAATGATCTATTTTTCTAATTTCCTTGGAGGGAGGGCAGTAGAATTTAAGTAACAGTTTACACTGAGTGTGGACTTAGTTGCTGTAGAGTTGGCAGTAAGTATTTGTACTGCTACCACAGGTTACTTTTCATTTGTGAGAGCAAGGGGCTAACTTGTATGTTTCCAAGGAATTCCATAGTGGTAGGATGACATTCTTGGCAAAGATTTGGAATAACTTGGATGTGCAGCTAAGTCAATTTTTCTCAGGTTGTAAACTCACAGTTGCTCCGACTCACTTGCACACTGAGCAACATGTGTGTGAGTAATTTGCTTGCCCTCTTTCTCCACTTATGCTTCACTGAGCACTTTTATCTGTCTGTTACCAAGTATTTATCTTCATCTCTCTTATTCTCTCTTATCGAGCACTATTCTTCTTTCCTACTTAGACACATATCCTGGCTGCATTAGATGATATGGCAAGGCCATTATCTCTCTGACTCGTTTTCCATGGCTTTTTTTTTGTATGCCCATGTCCATACCAATGTCCATATTTGTGCAGCATCTGAGATATCACCTCAATTTTGGTCTCCTCTAAAGCATCTGTTCTCCATAGCATCTATTCTCTGTATCATATGATGACTATGTTAGTCAGATAGGAACTATACTCTGTCCAAGATTGCAACCTCTCTTTGTTTGATCTTCTTAATGGAATTTGGATATACTTCTTCAGTCCAAACTGTAATTAGTTTAGTTGGTCCTTTCCCAGAGTGATAAAATGTACAGCTTTTCATTGAGTGTTTGGTCAAATTAGCCTTTATCAAGACTTAGACTCATTTGATATATAGAGGACGGAGATTGCCATTTAATATAAGAACTTAATCCCCTGTTTCATCATCTGTAATATCTTATTTGGCCTTTATACAATGACTCCATAGAGAAAACAGTTATGAATCATGCATGGAAATTATGTTCTCAGGGTCACATATTACAGCATACGAAATTTTGCCAGTTTGTCTTCAGGTAGGGAAAGCAGTTTGATGCCTAGAGCTAACCATGTGTTCCCTAATGTGTACAACCGTGTCAATCAAGAACATTCAAGGAAGAGGGGAAAACGACCTATTTGCTTGCATACCTATGTGACGGACGTGCTTGCACAGTGCCAGATCACAAGGAATGAGTTAAAGTAAACATTTGTTTTCCCATTAGTGAATCTGCTTATACTCATCCCAAATCTCTTCTTTTCTCCATTGCTTTTGTAGTTTTAATGTGAGGAAATGGCTCCATTCCTGATACTTTTGCAGAGGTGTAGCAACTCATGCCCTGGATGCTGGGTTTCTATTTCTAAGAAAGTTCTTGTTCTGTAGCGCAACAAGGTCATTAATCAACAGTATAAAATCACTCCAACTTGTTCTGAAACAGAGATTAAACCTCACCTCAGTGGGTGACAATGCTTCTGAGACAGGAACATGGGTGTATAGGTGCTTTTCAGAAGCAGATCTTGCGTGAATGGGACTGCAGGTCTATTGCCACTGTAGATGGATGAGGTCAATGATCTTGCTGCTGTCATTGCTTTAGAGTGCTGAGTGCTGCAGGAGGTTGGTGAGGAGCTTTGAAGAGTGCACTCAGGGACTCCACTGCAGTGGTGGTGGCAATGCCAGCAGCTGCATCACTGTCCTGCTCCCCATCACCATGCTCTGAGCTCTGGAGACATAAAGGAAAACAGCAAAAGGGCAGAAAATGGGAGGGAAAAATTCCTTGCTGCCCCGGGGGACACTTAGGCACTGAAAGATGTTCCCCTCGGTGCTTCAGCTCCAGCGAAGCTGTAGGAGCTTTCCCTTTGCTGCTGCTCCTGCACAGTATCAGCTCCACAGGATTATTCCAGGCCATGCAGCAGAGAAGCATTAATTTCAGTCCCCACTACACCCCCTCTGCCATTCTCTCTCCAAAGAGGGGCCCTGCTCTGGCAAGACTTACCTTACATGTGAGGGAGCCTATGATTTCTGAGGGATCTCTGCAAATGGACCTGATCTGAGAAGTCTGGGAGTTTTCCTGGCTGAGCAGGAGAGGGCAGCAAAACCTAGAGAGAGAGCAAGGAGGCGATTCCCTTGGAGAGCTTCAAAGAGTGCATTTAACAACATTTAAAGGGTCCATCTGTGTGGCATGGGAGTTGGGGGATGTCCAGTGCTGCACATCGCAATGCTGTATCCAGTCTGGCCAAAGCCATAGGGGTGGGCAACTTGCTAAAATTCACACTCAGAGCAAGCCCAGGGAGGTGAGCTATCTACTACACGCTAAAGAGGGAGGCTCTTCGCTCCTTAAAGGATAATCAGAGATGCAGACACCTTGATGACCCATGGAGAATGATATGTAAGAATCAATCCCTCTCAGGAAACAACAATATTGGCCTTCAGATATGTGAATATTGGGCCTTGGAGAAGCAGGTGCCCCTTCTCTTTCTCCCTTCTTTGACATGCAACCAAAGATTTCCAAATGGCTGCTAAAGAGGAAAAGATAAGGCTCAAAATTTCAAAAAAGAAAGACTAAGATCCTGGCAACAGGGGACAAACAGAGTCCATATAACAACTGATGTGGAGCAAATAAGGAGCACTGAGGAATACAGTTACTGTGGCAACCTAGTAATAATAGATAACAACAGTACAGAGGTGGAAATAAAAGGCAGAACAAGGAAAGCATCTAGAAATATGAATGCATTAGTCAAAATCTGGGGTAATAAAAACCATGTCAAGGCACTAAAGCTGAAGCTATGCAACAGCGTCATTAACTGATGGTGTTTTATCAGGCAGAGGCATGGCCAGTGACAACCACTCCTCAATAAAGCCGCAGTTTTGATGCATGGTGCATGCAAAGGGTATTAAGAGTTAACTGGGGAGAGATGGTGATAAATCTGAGAGCAAAGGGAGGATCAGGGTGGATACCAGCTCCCACCGCACTGACTCTCCCTATCTTCTCTAGCTCTGATTTCTGGGATTTACATGGGCTGAAAGGTAACAAGAGACAAACATTCAAGGGTTTAGACCACTGTAGATTCACTGCAGCCATCCAATAAACCCACAAAGAGCAGGTTTATATCAAAGATGCTCAACCCTCTCAAGACATTTTTATATGGTCTGCACAAGGATCCACATAAATATTAAGCTGTTTCTTCCCATTTTTTTTTCCATTACATTGAAGTGGGAATCAAAAACTGGCTTCTGTGGAATTCTGTGGAGAACGAATTTCTCATTTTCCCAAATTTTCCCAGGCAAGGTGACTAGATAACTTATTTCATTGCAAGGGGAAGATTGTATGGGGAAGCTCTATAGCTCAGCAGGAAAAAAGCATGGACAGCAGTGGGCAAATTAATTATTCTGACAGCTGAATGTCACTAAATGAACATCAGTTTTGGTGGTAAATAATCTTTCTCTTCTGTGGGAAAAGCTGCCATTCCGAAAACTACTTTTTCTCCAAAATGAAACTAAAATGAAGTGGGGAAAGAAAGCCATCAAAATAATTAGTGTTATAATTTAAATAATCAAAATTATCCACAGAAAATATAAACTATATTCATTTTCTTTCATCTCAGGATATGTTTGTCTGGGCCAAGGAGCCCTTATAATAGGCAAATATATTCAATATTAAAAAGATCGTATTATAAAACTGAAATGAAATAAAATGGAATAAGAAAGTCAAAGCAAAGTCTTTATCCCATATTGAAACAAAACATTTCAATATGAAAGTGAGATAAGAAAGTCAAAACAATCCCCATTTCACCAATTTTCCTATCAGAATTTTAACTGAAATCAACCTGCTTCAGCAGAACATCTCTATTGCAACAAAACTGCTCATCTATTTGCAAACCGTCTTTCCCTTACATAGCCTGGCTAGGATGTTAGGACTCCAGCATTATTTTCTGATTAACCAGAAATTGGTCTCATGTCTGCTTGATGCAGCATCAACTGCTGTCTGAAGTTTCCAGTCTGTAATATCTGTCTTCGGTGTGGGAATCTGCAGCACCAGAATTAACTGGAAGAAGAAACACTGTCAGCAAAGCTGGATATCGTTCAGGTGGATAATATTGTTTTCCTGACATACTCATTTGATATTCAGGTAACAGGTAACATTCTTCTGCAATATTTGCAAGCAGGAGAGGGAGGGACTGTCATTTCAGCAACAATAATATATTAGTGATATCATTATTAATAGCAATCTATATCCC
Organism: Nothocercus julius; assembly: GCA_013398735.1. NCBI lineage: Eukaryota > Metazoa > Chordata > Aves > Tinamiformes > Tinamidae > Nothocercus > Nothocercus julius. The sequence continues at coordinate 518,469 of VZSV01000205.1, read as the reverse complement.
AATACTGCTTGGAGACCTCAAACGAGATCAGCTGCTCATTGTGCTAAGCTCTGTATAAATACACAGGCAGAGAGAGTTTTGCAACGTAGCCTTTATCTAGAATGATAAGATGAACTAAGAGAGCGTGAGAGGAAATTTTATTACTTTGAATTTATAGAAAGGGGAAAAATTTAGATTAGGTATGATTATGAATGAAATCAGCCAAAAGAAATAGTTAAATTCAGACTTTTCTAGGGAAGGTGATCATGCATCCAGTGAAAGTTTGGTATTTTGTAGAGGGTTTCAAGAATGTTTCTTTAGGGCCATTTTTAATCCCCCAAAACATCTGGACTCCAGTGACTCCTCCAACAGCATGTGAAATCTGTTGCAATGTTAGCTGTAAATACTCACGTTTTAAGGCACAGAGCTGTTACTAAATCCCTCTAAACCTCATAACTAAAAGCAATTAGAAGACAAGCTAATCACTGAGGCATGTTATTCAAGTGAACTTCCTCCTGACATCTCTTGATGCTGTCTCAGTGGAGGATTTCTTGGCAATCATTCGCTTGGGACAGAGCTCAGGTGAAACGACAGAAGTCTGTGGCTCCGCTCGCTTTTGTGAAATAGCAAAGGAAAAGTTGTTAGTTGAGAAACAAAAAAGGGCCAGGGCTCAGTAATTTTTTTTTTTGTTGGTTGGCTGAGTATTTTTTAACTTGAGGACAAGAATAACTTGTGTGCGATCTGTTCCAACCATATACAATAGGAGCTCAAAACAGCATAAACTTGTATTTTGGACTATTTAAAATAAAGCCCTTTGGAAATAAGAGCATATTCTACACCTGTATGTCTCCTTACAATGCAGCTTCTGGAAGAATTATTAGTAACTGCAGGCTTCTGGTTCCTTTGCTCTAGGAAATGTGTTTTCACAGCAAAAATAGCTAATCTTAAGCTCCTGTGTGTAAAGAGGACATTGTCATTTTTTTCCCAATGACCTGCTGCTCCTCATGTCCCAACAAGTCTGGCTTTGATGCATATGACACAAGGACTCAATCTGGAAAGGACAACTGAACCTCCTGAAATGTGAAAATAGATAAATCTTTGAAAAAGCGCTCTTCACTCAGTGACAAAGATACATTATTCTCTGTTGCTCCAAAAAGCCATTAGAGGAAGAGGTGAAATGTTTAGAGGTGGAGAGCAGGAGGAACACGGTGACTGTCCTTGGTGGTTTTCGGTAGAGTAGCTCTTCCTGCAGTAATTTAATCTCTGTGCTGCTTTCACTCCACTTATATAGAAACAGTTTCCCTGCGTGCCACAAGGAGGGAGACAGAGCTTGGTATATGCCCGGAAAAGAGCAGCTGCGACTTCATAATTGTTTTTTTCTACATTCTTATTGGGAACATTGTTTTTTATCATGACCAAAATATTAACATCACTACCAGACAGTCCTGCTCCAAAAAATCAGCAAAAAGGGCAAGATGAAAAGGCCAAATTCTCAGAGCCTTTTTTAAAAAACTTTTTTCTTTTTTTTTTTTCTCTGTGATGATGCATAAATCTCAGATTTGCATCTCAAGGTGGTCAGAGAGTTGAGATGCAACAGACAGATGCAGGTGGGTGTGCAGGGACCATGGATTTTTAATATATTGAGGCAGCATTGGGCAGACTCCCTGGGGCAAACTCATCTTCTACTGAAGGCTGCCATCCTGCCCAGGTTCTTGGAGACCCTCCCGCCTGCATATATTGGAATTACTAAACTCTATCGGGCACCTCACCAGCCAGAGCTCTTCCCTTCCAGTGTTTCCAGACAGCCAGCAGAGCTGATAATAACAGCCCCTCTATAATCTTACAGAGGAGTGGGCATGGGGAGGTTGATCTATATTAGTTTCAACAGTATTTAAGAGCCATTGGTTGCATCAAAGGTGACTCAAGGTTTCTTGACCTTTGTGACTCAAGATGGAACTGATGAGGGCTGGAGCTGGGCATGGGAAACAGGAGCAAGAAGAGCTCAGCTCAACAGGATGGATATTTGCGATAGAGAGCTCCGGCCAGCTGGACCTGCTGCCCCATCGCAGCAGTGGGAGACCTAGATCTGGTCATGGACTGGGTGTTGGAGGGACTGACATGGCTCTGCACATGGATTGGCTGCAAATTTACCCCAGACCAAGTAGCCAAAGTTCAGTCCTTTGCATAGTTGCCCTGATGCCCATCCCAATAGTAAACATCATATACTGATGTATCTGCAGGGCAGCCATAAAACAAGGTGTAGGTAAGTAAGCTGGCTTCCTCTGTATTTGCAAAGGCGAGAAAATCTCTTGTTAAAAACAGCAAAATCCAGCTGCCAGTTCTTTTTTTTTTTTAACTAATAAATGCTGGTATTTTCTGCTGGGTTTATGGGATCAATGCAGAAAGCAAAGTTAAATTAACTAACTGGGACAGAATAACAAGCTTATGCCTTAACAAACAAAACAGAATAAAATATTCAAGCTTATGGCTGGTAGCAATGGTTCAAGAGGGCTTGAATCCTGGTAGAGTCTCCGGAGACAAAATTTTTCTGAAGAAACAAAAAATAGCAACATGCAAGAATTTCCTCTCTCTGCAGAGAAACAACAGTCAATCAGTTTTAGCAGATAAAATGTTTTCTTAACTCCTGTGGCATTTCACAATTGATGAACTTTTCCAAAATAGAGATAGTTAAAATATTATCTCTTTCCCAGAAGTCCTTTTGGCTTATATTCTGGTTTGTTTCAGTTATGACCCAGGCAGTTTTAATTTATAATCTCACCTCTCCACTGTCTATGCTGAGATGACTAATTAACGTGGCTGCCATGTGTAATTGCAGTAGAGGATATCTCATATACTCACATTGTGTTTTGATGCATTTCGCTATTATTTTGAGCCAGGGATCCAAAAGAAGACAAATATTGTTTTGTTGCTCAACGCTATTGTTCAGCTGAAGAACAGGCATGGATGATCTTTGGGTATCTTTGCTCTATTAATTAAGACTACAGGAATAATGCAGAATGCTTCTCTATGACTTTGCTTCTTCAAAATTCTCTCTTATTATTAAAGACCAGTTAATTGGAGTACAAGTGGCAAGATGAAATATGAAAATCATCGCATGCTGGTTAATAAAGAGATGAACAGAAGCTTTCTCTAAATTTCTTCTATCTTGTCTTCAGAGGAATGGATGAACATACACAAAAATAAGGTTTGCTCTGTACATTCTTCTGCAGTAATAACTCTGAAGTTATTTTGCAAAGAAAAGTTACAAAATGCATTTTGGTGTTAAAACCCAGAGACCCACACTTGGAAAATCTCAAAGAGTGTGTTTTCAGCTGCATTTTCCTATTCCCAAGAATGCTTGCTCATAGTCAGGCTCACATCCATGCCTATTGCAACAGATTATTGTTATCAGCCCGTCATGGATGTCAGTGAGGAAGAGGGCCCAAATGGGGGCTCAAGCAGCCAGGGAAATCCATCAAACTCTGTACCTTTTCCCAAAGCCACAACAACCACAGTTATCAAAATTGTGACTTTTCACCAGGAGTAGACTTTGAGCAAGAATCCACTGACACAATGAGTTCAGCTTAGATTCCCGGCAAGAGACTTTATGCCTTGTTCCCCTCAATTTATATATTATAGTTCAGATTATTTCAAATTCTTTTGGAAATGTTCAACTTGTAGAAAAAAAAAAGTCATAGAAATGCCAAAAAAGAAAAATGAAGCCTCTCTATCTAAATGACAGAGAGCATTTCTTCCCAACCAGAAGTGAAGGATGCTTGGCAGAGGCCCAGGATATCAGTCTGAGTGTTGAGTTACTAATGAGAAAAAACATTTAGACCAAAGATGTGCATCTACCTGAAGATAATCTTTTAGTTTAGGGGGAAATGTGTATATGTGTATATATATTTTAAATATAAAAAGGGGACGAGAGCAAGGAAACATTCAGTAATTTGAATGTTATTAAAACATTTAATCTGAAGATCCAGGAGATGGAGATTACATTTCAATAGCATAATCTTTTATTGTACCATTCTGTAAATTATCTTCATTCTTTCCACAGGCAATATCAGATCTTCATTGACTGTGGACCATTTCTTTCTGGTGTTGAAAGAAAGACTGCCAGATCAAGTTATAAGCATGGCTGTTTTTATGACCAAAGTGGATTTCAGGAGAAATAAGCTTTTATCCTGTAAAGATGCAGTAGCAAACTCATAGCCACTGTCCTTATACATGAAAGAAATCCTTAATGTACAAGGCTCATTACATCCTCTTTATAACTTATTTTACTGTCATACTGACCACTAGCATTGCTTCACTTTCCACTTCACTTTCCACGTCTGCTCCTCTCCATCTACCTGAACCCTGCTTTCTATGCCACCAATTTTTTTTTCAGGACTCCACTGACTCTATTGGGGAGCTTTCCTCTGACTGATAGGACTTGGCAAAACTTACCCATATGTAGACACTTCTTTTAGACACCCAAGGTTGGGAGACAGAAGATACCAGGCATAACTGGGCTATGTACATCAATGGAAATGGTAAAGAGGGTGTCATGGACAAGATGATGCAATGCTGAACTGAGAGATCCCTGAAAGATGCAGAAACTGAAACTGCTTCTGTGCATTGTGGTGATTTTATCCCCTAAGAGACTGAGGTTGTCAGGCCAAGCTGCACAACAGATAGGGTGGATGGGAAGGAGCAGGAGTGAAGGTGACCTCCAGTTTCAGTGGGATCTCTGCTATCTACTGGGTATCCATGGGCTTTTGTTGAGTAGTTTGAACAAATTCCCTCTTATTTCACAAAGGAGAAGAGCTCACTCTATTTTTTCCCCTGTGTTAATCCTCTCTTTTCAGCCTCTGGGTTAGCAAACTAAGGCACCTGCCCCTTTTTAGTATACTGTGTGATTTTTTAATGTCTTCAAAGATAATATGTTGTGCTTGCAATTACCCAACAGTGAGGTTACGAATGAGAAATACTTGAAGACTAAAGCTGCGCTCCTCTTTCTCTTTTTGTCATCTTTCTCCCTGAGTGGCTCTTCGGCTTGTCATAAGACAAGTGGGATCAGGATTCAGTGACAGCAAAATTATCTAAATTTAGTCTTACTGAAACAAGTCCAGAGAAGGGTCACAAAGCAGATTAAGACATATGTCATCAGACATATGAGGAGAGGCTGAGAGAACTGGGACTGTTCAGCCTTGAAAAGAGGGAAACCTAAAATAAGGGATTCATTTAATATTCTTTATTTTCTAAAAGTTGTATTGTTTTTCTTTCTCTTGCTTAGTAAGACATGAATGGGATTAGGAGCATAGTAATAGAACAATATTGCTGGTGTTCTCTTGTACCCAGTGAATACAAGTTGTTCTTCAGAGATAAATACCCATAGGGCCAGGGCCTTTCCCTCAGTAAATCCATGGCAGCTTAAAACATTTGAACCCCATGCTACTCTTCCCTTGGAGTCAGAGCGAAATCCGCAGCACTGTGTGTGAACCTGGGTACTCTCTAGCAGACTATATTTTGGACAAGGCCCCAGAGGGATTTCAAAGTCTTTTAGCTAATGCTGGCATGTCAACAAATATTTTCTGGTCAAGTTCCAACAAGACTCTCCAAAAACAAACAAGCAAACAAACAAGCAAACAAACTCACAGTTGGCTAGCAGCCTTTCTTCCTTGTCTTCAAGCACATATATGCATTTCCTTGTACAGGCTGCCAAAAAGCTAACGTGTCTCTTTTTTTGGAAGTGAATGTATTCTAGGGAGATAATTTGTTTAAAAATAGACAATATTTAGGAACTTCTGGAGACAGGTTTTCTACTTCTATAGTTGTAAATACTCCTTTCATTCATCATCAGCGTTGTGGGAACACCAACAGGATGAAAAACTGTTGTTCAGAGTCTGCTCCTCTTCCTTTGCCTTCTGTTATGTCCTGAATTAATTCATCCTTGATGACAGTGCTTTTTCCAGCATAAATCTGGAGTGTAAGTCTCTCCATCACTGATGGCAAATGTACTGCCATTGCTGGATGTGAATTGCATCATACAACTACTTTCAGGGAATTCTACAGTCAACAGCCATCAGTCATACTGGAAAGTGTCAGCCCTTACATCTCTGTTAACTACAGCTCTTGTAGCTCTGCAGAAGAGATATGAGCTTGCTGAGGAGGCTACACCTACCTTGCTAAGAGCCTTAAAGATGAAGATGAGAGTGTAAAAGCAGAACCAGAATTTGTGGCACCAGGAAAGAGGAGAAGGCACAGATAGGAGATGTTCCCATCATACTTTTTAAGTAGAAAGGTGGGAGGCTGTCATCACAAACCTGCCAGAGATGCTGCTAGGACTTTACAATCAGTATCATCTATGTCTCCTGGAAAATGTTTTTTTTTGGCTGAGAATATGTCCTGGTGACAATAAAATCTCACAGTGTCCTCCCTCTGCAAAGGAGATGAGGAGCTCCTGTGGGATGGTCACTGAGAGTCCTGCTCCTACATGCAGGAGAAGAATGTCCACAGCAGTGTGGGGCTATTCAAGCAAGGTCTTATTTTTTGACTCTCTGTGAACTAAAACCAGTCCTTGTGGGAAGTGATGAACTGGTGAAATGACGGGCTGATGGCTTCTCTGCACACCTCTGTGCACCGTGAGGAGCAAAGAACATTTCCTGTGCCCTGTCCGTCCATCGCTATTCCCTGCTTCCTCTGTGGCTGGTACAGGAGAGACCTTTCCATCTGGCTTTTCTTAATAAAAAATGAAGGGAAATCCCTAAATCGTGGAAGTCACTAAAGCAAGGGATGGGAAGGTATATCAGAGAAAGACTGTTTTCTGTATCATCTGTCCTTGCACTCTTCCTCGATTGTCCTATGCTGACTGTACCCTGGGATGGGATACCAGGATCTCTGATCTGGGCCTGTGAAAGTGTTGTGTCCTTCCAAGACTGCAGACTTATGACCAAGGAGCATCAAAGTGCAGAGCTTTTCTTATATGTGACCAGCACCTAGATCCCACCTGCCTCTGAGAGGAACTTTATGTCCTCCGACATAGCCTGTCCAGTGGCATGTATCCCACTATAAACTCTGACAAAACCAGAGTGATCTGAAACTTCAAAGTCTCCTGGGTGACAGCAATGAACAGCTGGTAAATTGAAATGTTGCTCATATGATATTCATCCGTTGCTTATAATGTTTGAAATATAGCATGGTGTGCTCAACATTTTATTAAATATTAACCGTGCCTAACACTAACATCAGTCATTGGCAGAAATCTTTTCTTAAGAAATTATTCCTGGCTTTAAATTCCAGGAGAAATGGAAAGATTTGGAGCTGAGAGAGAAAATTCCTTTTATGAAAATGCTGTTATTGGCAGTTCTTAAAGGTGGGATCAAGGGATTTAATAAATGTAATTTACTTTTTATTGCTGCTCAGGATTGGAGCTGCTTTGGAATGGAATGGGTATGCGCAAGTGCAAAGTGTTACCATAAATCTCTCCCCATCATATGAATCTGCCCCAGAGGGGTGTTTTAGAGCAGTGTTTTGAAAAAGAGAGGGTAAATCCAGGGAGCAGTTTTGCAGAAGCCTAGTTTGTCTCTGCACCTTTGCTCCTTTAACCTGTTAAATCACAACCTTCCTCTCATCCTTACACCTCAGAAACATTTGCCCAGAGGAACTGTCTGAGAACTCTTCACTGTATATATTACTGAAGAAAATTGGTTAATTAACACATTTATTAAGGGCTGCTCTTATGTTGCTCATAATCAGCAAAGGATCTTTCTTGTGCAGAAGATAGGCCCCGTTCCAAGACATTCCTACAGAACACATTCTCTAAATTTTAACTGCACCATGCAAGGCTGCAGTTCTCATACTGTCAAGGATAACTTTCTCTTTTAGTAGAGAATGAAGAAGATAATTTTTGCCATTTATAAAACATAATCATCTCAATCATAAAACAGATCATCTACAAAGCCACATAATTACTAAGCCAAAAACCCAGGCAGAAGGTTTGACTTCAAAGGAAGTTTAAATTAGCCAAAACTAGTGTCGAGATTTTCTCAGTTTATTGTAGTGTTGGACTACAGTGGAGGACTTGAAATGGTCCTCCATCTGACATGCAGCCATGAACCAAAACTACAACACAGTTAAAGAATATTCAACTTGTAAGAGGAAGTGGTGGAGAAAATGCTGAGAAAATACACCTACGCCTGGAATTTTTTGATGCATCATATTTGAAACACCTTGAGGAAGAGTTATTTATTTATTTATCTGTCTATCTATTTATTTATTTATTACTTTTCAGCAAAATACTCAAGAACCTGCTCTACTTGCAGGTTGTATGCACAGTGCACTGTGCGCAGCATGTTGGATAGAGAATTTCCAGCCAGATGATTTCCAGTATATCTTACAGCCTCTGGAATCCTCCATCTGAGCTCCAATGGCTAAGCAGTGAGGAAGCCAGAAAGTCTGGTTTCCATTCTCTTTTGGGGGAGAAAAAAACCTTGAGTTGTCACTTTTAAATGGAACTGGTCAATGTTTTGGAATACTTGGCATTGCATTAGGCCTTCTTATTAGATCTTTACATAGGTCAGTAGTGGGTGACTGAAGTCATTGGATGTAGCTCTTGGTCTGGCCATATAATAGACAGAAGGTCCAGAAATGTATATAAGAACATCCGCTCTAGATCTCTCTGCTTGGAAATATTTGTCATCATTTTCTAGCAAATTTAAGACTTTTACTACCAAAGCGCTAAGAAATAGTGACACTCTACAAGAAGCGTAGAGGATCAAGGGCTTTTCCCGTGTCTTGGATCACTGCCATAGCCAGGAGTACATGGGCTGTAAATTCCCATGTGATCCTAGGAGGTGGAGTGTGTTTCCACTCTCATGCAATCTCCTGAAGTTCAATGTCAGGTAAATATAACTTCAAAAGGAAATTGTTAACTAAGTCCTTGAGTGGCAGTGGCAGTTTTTCCCCACCACATAAAGATGCGTTAGAAAATCCCACCAAGACTATTTTCCTTGAACCAAGACTTCTCAGTCTATAGAGCAAAAAGATTCTTAAGCCATCTCTCCCTGAGCTGCTAAAAATGAAGTACTTGTCTCCTGACAGTGATGAAAATCCAGAGCAGGAAGAGACTGATGGAAAAATGAACTGTAAGGGATAATGTGACACTGGCAGTATCTGTATTTTTAGGCCTTGCAGCACACAACTTCACTATGTCCTGCTGCTTTCTATATTTTTCCTGAAAAGAAAAACACCCACCTACATGCTAAATTCTTGTTAAAAATCTCCTTTTTTCTTATGGTAGTACCATATAATGATTTTTTTTTTTTTTTTAAGGAAAAGCTTACCAGGACCTTTACTTGCAAAGTTCATGAAAAGTGCCATGGATTAGTGCTCTGAATGTTAGCTCCACTAAAAGAATGGACAGACACAGAGGCTCAGAGTGAGGAGAAAGTTGACTTAGTTTTATAATCTCATTCAGATTGCTGCCTAATGATTTATGGCCACTGTTTTATGAACACATCCAATGTTGATTAAAGGGCTCAGGCAGGAGTGAATTTGACTTCATCCTGACACAACAAGGTCTATTAGTTAATTGTTTTCTGTTAAAACAGTCATCTGATTTCCAGTTCAAATGTTGTGAACTTTCAGATTCAAACTAATGTTTAGATCTTTGTGTGATTAAGCAACCGTCCTGCAACAAAAGGGTTGCAGATTGTCATAAAGTCTTGTTTTCTGCTCCAAGAGAAATAAAGCCAATTAATTTGACATTAATGACAGAAAGGTTTGCCAAGGGATATCATATCTCAGTTGCAAAGCGGACATTAACTGGCCAACCAAGGAAAACGTATGGGGTGATGCCAATTTAACTGAGATGTGGACCTGCTCCTGGGCCTCAGTGTCACCAACATGCAGAAAAGTGGCTTAGTGAGTTGGCTCTCTTGTACATGTAAAATGAACAAATTTCCTATTTGGAGGAAAAGTTTTACTTATATGGTCACAGGATCTAACACAGCAGATCCCAAATTTGTCTCTCAGCTTTTACAGAAAATTAGTGGGTATGCGCACAAAGGTTTTTAATGGTGTGCCATAGGAAGCACTGAACAAAGCAACCAATAAACAATGAAATATCTGTTGCCCTAAGTGCTGCTGTAATTCTACAGCTGAGCAATGGGAGAGCTCACGGGTTGTCGAAAAGGTTGTTCATCAGTTTTACTGTCTTTGCGCCTCATCCCTAATAGATCCCTTACTACCTTTCGGATAGAATCAGGCATGCTTTTATTACCCTTGTACCTCGTACAAGAAGGGAAGACCTGGCACCACCACAGAGCTGAGCAGCCTGTCCATGTAGCAATCAGCTTGCGAAAGCTGAATCCAATGAATGGCTTTCTTGAAACAGCACAGAATGAGGCAGGATGTAACTGAACAAGAGAAATAATGTATTTATTGATCCCTTCAAGGTCTCAGATTTCCTTGAAGGCAAGGGAAGTAATGAGCCCCTAAGAGCAATAATGTACACGTGGTATTCAAATAACAGAGCTCCCTGTTCTGCATTGTGACCTGAAATAGGTGATTCCTTGTACCTCTGGATATCTGTTCCTCCCTCCATTATAGAATAACAGCAAGAAGGAAACTCAGGGCTTCAGGGCAGGAGGCTACATGGCTATATAATCAAAGATTAGCACTTACAACCCCTGTGTCAAAGGTCTGAGCACTTGATGAAGGTCTGGAGATGGACACAGAAGAACAGGCACAGGAAGCGCGGAAGGTCAGAGTGAAGCAATAACAGTCATGAAAAAAAAAAGAAAAAAACCCAAAAAAACAGCATTCAGGCTGCAAAATTTTCGTCAAAGTGCTGCAGCTCACCTGACGTGATGCAACTTTGAAATGAGAACTGATTCCGGACACATCATTTGTTTCCTGGGTGCTCCTAGTTATAGTTCATTTATAAGATGGCCACCACACATTGTAACACTTGGCCTTCATTTATAACTTCCAGTTGAAAAATGCTAATATATTTGATGAATTAAAGAAACACAGCCACCCTTCCCTCCTTAATTACAATTACAGGCAAATCATTGCTTCTGAACTGTTGGCTTATGACTTCTCTTGCAGTTGCTCCTAGGTTTGATTTCATACCACGGGAGACGGTTATAAGTGGAAGATTTCCTAAAGATCAGAGACAAGAGGGACAAGAGGACGTAGAAGAAGCACGAAGTGCCCCATTGCTTTTAAAAGCCTGTAGTCAAACCTCCTGTAACCTCCACGATCCTTTAGCACATCATCACGAGCTGTGTGTCTAATCCCTGTCATTTTACATGGAAAGCTTATTGTGCCAGGGATCATCTTTTTCTTTGGGGTTTGTGCATTGCTTATCTTCTTGGCTGTATCTGGTGCAGAGAGTTCCTTATAATGTAGTTAACTTCTAAGTCTTGCTGCCATCCCATGTGAAACCATCCAAACATCTTCCATAGGATATCAAAGCAATAGCCAGTCCTTTCATGGCCTTCACGGGCTTCTGCACAAGCCTCTAACTACCTCAAATAGAGATATTTCCAGTTCTTTCATGGCCTTCACAGACTTCTGCATGAGTCTCTAACTACCTCAGATAGAGATATTCTCTGCTGTCCCTCTGGGATGAAGCTTGGATGGCTAGCAGGCTTCAGTCCAGCGAAACTGAGATGACATTCATGGCAGAGTTGAATTTGTGAGTGGCTGATGTGAGATGTAACACATCTATTGCAAAGTGGTCACAAGAGATTCACTCAGCTGACTCATAACGCTGGCATGAGATTGCTGGGGTGGTTGTCGTCCATCATCTGAACTCAGGATACGAGTCACTCAGCGAAGCTCCATGGCATGTGCTGTGCATGATCTGTTTTGCATCATCTGTTGTAGCTGTATAAATGATGAGACTTGAAGCCTTGATAATTCAGCTAATTCTTATCTGCTTCCTCATGGAGTAGGAATTTGAGAATGACAAACTGGCTAGACAGAGTCTTCTCAGCTATGACCAGCACTTCCTTCTCCTTTGTGAGACTAACTAAGCTCCTTTCTTGAGGTTGTAACATTTTGAAGTGGTAATGCTTCCTCAGTTAAAAATAAGGACTCTTCAGGCAACTGAAAAAAGACTTTCAGTTTTCCCAACAGTGATTAGTTTTTGAGCTTTTGGTCTCTCTTTTTTTTTTTTTTTTTTTCTCTTGCCTGATATTGACATTTCAATTTATGCTAATTTATACCACTTGAAAAGCCAAAATAAATCACTCGGGCGGAACTGAAGAGAGGGTGAGTGTAAGGAAATTAAAATTATAAAGTTGATGTCTGTGCTAAGATAGCACTTGAGACACAAAGCATTTGCAATCACTGTAGCATGCATCAAGTCTGTATGATACTTAATTAGTTTTTCAACAAGTGGTATGAATTCCTTTGAAAATCTGTGGACCTTTGTTTATTGCCAACCAGCCTCCTCATGTCCACACAATAAATAATCATAGAACTGGGGCCATCTGGAAACCTGAAAGCAGGATATTTTTCAAATGTTGATAAAGAAGGATTTAAAAAAAAAGAAAAAAAAGCAAGAAGGTATCAAAACTCTCCCCCACTCTACCAACTATCCACATAGAAAGAACTGAAGGAAATGTCTTCAGCTGGTCAGTTTGCTCCATCAACTTTTTTTTTTTTTTTTCTCTTTTCCTCAATTCCATGGAAATAATAAAAAAGTGCATCAGGAGTCATAATGTCTGCAAGAAGTGATTTCCAAATTGTTGCCTATGAGGCCCTAGTAAATATTCTGAAATTGTTCTGCAGAAGCATATTACACAATCTATATTTATTATTATTGTTCTTGTTTTTGTTGCTTTTATTATTATTATGCTTTCAATTAAAAGTTGAATAAGAAGGGACTATGGGCAATCAGCTTGAAAATGGTTACTGTCCATGAAACCCAAACGTTTGAGAAGGAGACACTAGTGAGGATGTGGGTGATACATTCCTGCACTTTTTAACTCTCGTGCCCGAGATGGATTGCTGCCGGTTCTGGAAAAAACTCCACTTATTTAGTTGTTGAGGAAGTTTGCAATATTTGGGAAAGGTTTTTGCTCTGAAGACTACACATCATAGACTATGGACTGTCTTGAAGACTGCAAATCTGCATTGAATTATGAGCAGCAATGAAGAGTGTGTGTGCATCTGAAAGAAAAAAACAAACAACAATAACAAAAAAAAGTCTGAAAAGGCTGAGGGATTATTATACCCAGTCCTCTGTTTTCATATTGCACTTTCTGATAAACTCTGCAAAGGCAGAAGTTCACTGCCAGGAGGAGAAGAAAAGGAGTTCAGTGCAGATGTACAAAATTGTGTATTCTTTCTCATTTCCACCATCTTCACTGAGCTCAACTGGTGAACACCCCTTGCTTCCCTCTCTAGGCAGAAGAGACTGAACCTTGCCTATGCAAGGAGCAGTGAAGACCCAAGAAGGAGGCTGCAAACCATCAGTTTACACTCTTATGCTGGTGGAGACTGCCCACAGGCTTCCATGGTTATTGCAGGAAATGAAAAAATGACTCAGAGTCTGGCAAGCTCCATGGGAGTCCTGAGGATTAAGGTGAAATCTGTTGGACATTGCATTTTGGAGCACATCCAGCTCTGCAGCTTTGATATGGAAAGGAGAGGCCATCCTGGACTCCCCTTCTTCCTGTAGGAATATCAGGGAAGGCCATGGGATAAAAGATCAAGCTAAGGAAAACCAAACTCCCTCTAGCAAAGTGGGATTTCACTCAGCTCGTTGGATTGCCACTATCTGATGAGCCAGTGAGAGGGATCAGAATGGACCTTGCACCTTTTTCCTTTGGAGCACGGCTTAGTGATTTTTCCCTTTTAAGTTTCTGCCTTTCTTTCTATATTTTTGCTTCCTCATATAGGGAAAATGTATTTATTATTTATTCCTTTTTCTGAGATCATGTCTGTGGACTTGATTTTATGTCCTGGAAGCTTCTCTTTATGTCCAGCAGAACTCCAGCCTTTTTATTAACATACCCTTACATAAAATTTGAATGAAAACTGGTCAGAAATGCATATTATGTCTAATGTATTAGAAGAACATAGCCCACTCAAAAATCACAAATTCCTGCTAACACGTATCTCAGTCTTGCCTAAAGTTAAGCATGAGTCATCCACTTAACTATAATTAGTGCAGCTCCTCACTGTATACCATATATCTGAATGCACACAAGGAAACTAGAAAAACACAAAGCTAGTAAGAAAGGATGTGCCAAATGACTTTTTTTTTTTTTGTAAAATACTTCAGCTCACTAGCTTGAAAATCACTTGGCTGGTTAGAAGGCTCTTTCCTGGCTCATCAGGCCTGGATGAGTTCTTGGGGACTGAGTTACCCAGATCTTAAAAGTACTCAGAAATGACCCTGGTATATGGCAGAGACCCATGGGATATTGGACAAACTGGATATTTTTCCTTTATCCAGGCCTTTGGAATTGGAAGTCACCTTTTTCAGTTGTTTTCTACTCATATTTTACATGGACACTCTGTAACACAGCACTCCTTGCCCTTAAAGTTGGCTCGCAGACATAGTTCTCTATTGCTTTTATCCCTCCTTGCCCTGATTAGCATTAAGAGTAAATTACATTTACACTTAAAGATTACATTAAGAGTAAATTAGGACTACTGTTGTTCTTCTGAAATGCCATCTCCCAGCTTCTAGAGCGTCCTGCTAACATGGATCCTACTCTTGCAGGGATTTAGGGATATAGGGCTCTTTTATGGAAAACCTATATTTATACATAAGCCAATGCCAGAGCAGGATGGGATTGAATAGTCCAGGAGACACCTCTGTCTTGATACAGAAATGAACATTTAGGGTTTGCATCAACAAAGGCAATATTCCCTTTCCCTCAGGAAACTTGGTGTACGACTTTCAGCAAGTCGTTCAACTGCCTTCCTCCAGCAAAGGCTGGAACCTGGGGCACTTTCCTCACAACAGAAATCCTTTCCCAAGCAGGATATTTTTTTTTTTTTGGTCTGTGAGATGCAGTTAAGTCCAATAGTTCTAATTAATTCATACAAACAGCTGGTTTTCATGAGGAAGTAATATTTTGCAGATCCCAGAGCCTTCCATATGAAGAACTGCAACAGTTGAATTCCTGCCATTGTAGTACAACAAAGGCAATGCTAAAATTTAGGTCTCCTCCTAGGCTAAAGGCCCCATAAAGGCCATGAGATCAGCCTGAATGGAGCTAATTTTTGAAAAAAAAAAAAAAATCAGTGAAAAAGAGTGCAGAAAGCAAAAAAACAAACAAACAAACAACAACAAAAAAGCACTAAAGTCAAGGAAGGGACCTAGGGAAGCCACATGAGATGCCACAGTCTGAAGGACAAGGCAACAAGGCAAGAGGTAGTGTCACAGTTCCACAGATGGTCAGGATGAGGAATGGAGGGGGCTGAGAACAGGAGCTATAAGAATTAAAATCTGATTTCTTTTTTTCCCTGTGAAATGTCCATGGACTGTTATAGCTGTCCTAAAATTAATTCAGATGAGACTCTGGCAGTGTTTTACTGGTAAATAAGGGTGAAAGCCCATTCTTTGGTCCAGAGAACACTTCATGTGTATCATTAAACTCTCCTGTCCGAAATGGGCCATTCATTCTGCCTTTCGGGAGCAGCCTGTGCTATTCCTCAAATGATATCCACACATGGCCTGAGAAACAACCTGACATGGCCCAAAATGACTTCAGTTCATAGGAAAGCATCCGCATAGTTGTGCATCAGTGCTCCAGTCTGTGCCCTGCTTATCTTTCTAGTGTGGATGTCATCCACATGGTCAAAAAGCTGGATGCAGAACAAGGACACGTCTGCAGTCTGGTCTGGCCAGGAAGCTGTTAAACATGTTGCCGAGCCCACTGTCACCTCTATGACTGATATTTGATCTGCATGTCATGCACCATCTCTCCTCAATCTTGCCTTGCTTAAATATTCTGAGCATGGACCTGCATGTAATCTCACCACAGCCAGCAGGTGCTTGTCAGGTTCTCAACTCCCTCTCCCTGAAGCACCAGAAGGATTAAAAATATATATATATATTTTTTGCACATAAAAGTGCGCCTTTCCGCACCTTGTGACTTCTCAGCACGCTGCCTGCATCGCTGTTGTGCTGTGGCAGCTCTCACATCTGAGCTGCAAAAGGCATAAACAATGGTTGGTGTCACACACATAATTCATTGTTGTCCTATTAATCAAGGTGGCTGCCGTGTCTTGTCACAACGCACACAACCTTGACTTGGTTTCAGGATCTTGGAGGCTTATTAGATAGATATTTTTAGAAAGAAAAACCCAGCAATGCTGTATGAAAGGAGGTAGATGTTGTTGCAGGGATGCTGGCTTTCATTGTGTACAGTTTCTTGTAAGTCTTCAAGACCACAATGCTGATGATCTAATTAGCATGAGCTAATGGGTGAGGAAACCCCCAGCACAGCCAGGTCAGTGTTGATTTCTTCTCCAGAGAAGTTGGAAGTATGGCGAGGAAGCAAGGAGGAGGGATGGAGGGATGGAGTCACAAGAGAAGAAAAGAGATGAAGAAAAAAAGATAACAAAATGATTATATAAATCTTGTGAAAAAGTTCCCATCACTTTAGACTGCAAATGCCTCACTCTTGGAGCTGACACTAGAGATGACTACTGCCTTATATCTAGAGGCAGAGCATACTGTGAGAGATCACACAGGAGAGATGTCTGTGTCCGTCTTCTTTCTATTTGCTTTCATATTTTCAAAGCTTTAGACTTAACGCTTCCAACATCTTTTTCACTATCCAGAAATTTGCTGCACTTACTTTTTAAAAAAATTTGAGGGAGGAACTATCTCAATCGGATTGTATGTCTCCAGAAACTGATTTTTAAGGTTTAAATTCCCAGCAAGTCTTTCAATGTCAACAGAGTAGCTTGCAATGCTGTGCATGGTCTTCATGAAAGGATCTGCTTGCTTCCCTTCTGTTCCTGCTGGATATAAACCTGAGGAAGATTAAACAACATTATTATCAGAGTACTCAGATTTCTCTGGTTAAATAGTGAAAAGCATACGCAGTTTGTTCTCCCCCACCCTTTGTTCTTTTTCTCTCATTGTTTTATTCCGGACACATTTGCTCTCCAGATGTACATTAGCATTCTTTTTCCAACTGAATCCTCCCTCGTTTCCTGCCCATGCTGCTCCTTTCCCTGCTTTTCCCTGGAGTTCCTGACTGTTACACTCCAAATGTGAACAACAACACAAATACTAGCATGGTATCATTGCTCACCATTGCAATGCAAGAGCTGGCAGATCAACAGCAGCAACAATGGCAAATTTCTCTTCTCCCTGTGCTGTGTAGCCCATGGTCCTTGCATCTCCAGGGAATATTCCTTCATTTTCCTTGGTGGTGGGAGCAGTGGCCAAGGCCTGTTGACTTGGGAAATTGAGAGCTCTGTGGATGGAGCATGAAAGATAATCCCATAGTGACATGCTTAATTTAGCTGGAATTTTCTATTTCCGGTGTCCATTGTGGTACCTTATGGCTCTGTAGTACTTACTGCCACCCATACGATACCCCATGCGATACCCCATTACCTATAGGAGACAGTCTATAAGCTTGATATAAAGACATCCAAAGGATATGGCAGGTGACAG
Source organism: Nothocercus julius (assembly GCA_013398735.1). Lineage (NCBI taxonomy): Eukaryota > Metazoa > Chordata > Aves > Tinamiformes > Tinamidae > Nothocercus > Nothocercus julius. Next base: position 500,840 of record VZSV01000205.1, on the reverse strand, counting down.
GAAAAGCAAAGACCAATTTCTCATGTGTCCTTAGGCAATGAACAGCTCTAAGTCCAAAGCTTTGGCTGCGGGGTGATGGAATGGGTGTCCTGGTGAGGGGCTCTCCCACTCTCAATCTTCTCCAGCAAATGTGACTAGAAGATTGTGCAGAGAGCTGGAACGTCTTGTACGATCTGGACATGATTTAAACTGAGAAATTGGAAGCAACCTGAAGTGAAAGGAAAATCATTTGTTTAGCTCTTCTCTTTTGCAGTGCATTTTCCTTCTAAATTAGCCTGTATGATAGTTCACTCAGTGAGAAAGAAGAAGAAAGAGAGGCCTGGAGATCCATTTCATTGTGTTCTATCACTAATAATGCTTTCATGCAAGGCCAAAAGGCCTTTGTTCTAGAAAGAATAAGAGCTACTGGCGCTTGCCTGCCATGAGTTGAAGAAGTGCTTCACCCTGGATACACAAGGATGGTGCCCCCTTCACACATCATCTCTGACCTCTTCAGGGAGGCAGTCAAATAAACCTCAGTGCAATGAAATAATTTTTTTCTTTTCTACCAGTACCTGACTTTTAAGATCAAACGCAAGGAGTCTTCTGAGATACACATCTCTCTGCATGGCTGTGGGCAAATTGTAACTCTGTCAGCCTTTCTTAAGTTGATACCTGTACTTAAGGATCTTTTGATAGAGTGTTATTGTTCTGTAAAGACGTGGCAGCAATTAGATACTGAAATTCTTCACATTTCCTGGGCCTGTTTCACTTGCATCTATATGTGGTGGGAAGGAGAATATCTAGTCTCTGCATCTCTACATTAGCTGAGAAATAAAATCTAAGGAAATGCCTGAGAATGCTCCTTCTTTCTGATAGCTTCCTTCATTCAGTTCTTTCAAAACCAACCTCCAAATCTGAGCACTATTTTAGGCTGGTGTGTCCTTTCAAAATAGAGCTCATGAATCTTTCCTCTGCTGTGAAAACTTTAAAAGGACATACTCATATGTTAAGGCCAGGAGACCCACTGTGGGATAAGTGGTTGCCCATGAATGGGCTCCTGAGCTGGGAATGCTATTCTGGGATATAGAAAGATCTGCATATAGAGTTAAAAAGAGACAGGCTTGGTTGATGGCTTTATAGCTGAGACGTTACAGGAGGACTTGGAGATTGATCACATCACTTTGGACATGCTGTTTAGCTTCAGTTTCTTATCTGAGATGTGGGACAGTTGTACTGAAACAGCTGGAACATTTTGTGTAGGGCAGTTTTATGAATCAATTGATGGCAGACTAAGGAGGCAAACAACTGTTTCATGCATACTCTCTCCTCCGAAGTTCATTAAGTTCCTAGATGTTATATTCAGAACGCATCCTGGCTAGCACAGATTTATTTATAAGTGGCACTAAGAACAAAGTACGGGGGTAATAAATGAAATAAGGTTTGGGAGCCAGTAAAGGGCATGACCAGGTCCTCCATCACAGCCTAGAGTATAGGACACAGGATAAAACATTTCCACGTAGCGGTCACAGCAAAAATCTCAGGGTAACGTCAGTGCTGTAAAACAGCCAAGCCAATAGAAGGGATCACAGGTTGTGCACGGCTCTCCCAGAGGAAAAATGAACCTTGGAAGGCTTGCTGTTATGTTGTTCTATGTCCCACCTCTCAAAGATGCCTTCCCCATATTGATTCCAGTTGGAGGACTCAGACCAGTAGAGTCTTGCTGTAGGAAATGCAGCTGAACTGGGTTCCCCATCTGTGAACTACAGCCAGTGGAGCCCTCCCAGGGGAAAACTCTGTTGGGGAATGGTGGTTCTTCATCGAGATTTTAATGACCACAGATTGTCCTATGCATAGGATAGAATTTATATAATTGGATGTGAGCTTTTAAAATGTTGGCATCTGTGTCAAAGCAAATCACCTTAGACCCCTTTTTTAAGTCAGTGGGAGCTAGTTAATAAACACTATAGAAATATGAATAATTTCAGCCTAAAATCATTTTCTACATTTGTCAGTTCTCAATTTTCAGTTGCCATATTGCTTACATCTCCACAATGCCATACATTCCTGAGCCCTTGGGCACTGGCCTCATAACCTACTAACCATTTCAGGACACCTACATCTCTTAGCAGGTTGCTTATGTCACAGGTTTCAAATAATCATAGCAAAAGGACTGCTAAGACTCCATAGAATGATATTAAATCTATCACCCTGCTCCATGGAAGAGTCAAAATAGTTGTTGCCATTCCTCGTAGAAGTTTAAGGTTAAAAACCCTTCTAGTGATGGTTTCTACCTTTCCCTGGGAAAAGTAGTCCTGTTTCAGCACACCTCTGGTTGCTTGAATAAGCAGCCTGCAGACGGCTATGCTCTTTCTCAGTGAGTTTGCTTCAAGAAACCCCAATGTCTGATTTACCTGAGGCAATAACCAAGGCAAAGCATAAGGCTGATAATTATCTTTGAAGACTGAGCAGATGGAAGGACTAGCTAGCTGACCCTACTTCCCATTCAGAGAACAGCTGTCACCTGCGACAGTGGCAGTTTTCTATCAGCTTTGAGTTTCTTGCCACTGCTAAGTGGATTCTATTTAGTCTTCCGTTCATACTAGTGGCTAGCTGGAAAACATCCAAATTTGTGAGTAACAGCTGTTACTTTAAAAGTGATAAACTTTATTCATCTAAAACAATCTCTGATCTGAGCTGCACAACCAGCCGAAGGAACCTAGACCACAGAAACACTGTTTCCATAAATACGCAATGCATGAAGAATCTAAGGAAGGCAGAAAGTATTTACAGTTTGTCAGAGACTAGAAATAGCTTAGGTGAAAAGGGTCTGAAGCAGCATTTAATCAGGTCTTTCTGTATCAAACCTTTCTACTGAGCCCTGGTTAGGTTGCTAAGAAAAGCGAAAACATGAGACTGAGGATTTGGGTTATCTTCCTGGCATTGCTACCATGTCTTGCTCTGAGTTTAAAAAACTCACAGTGGGAAAAATCTTCGTTCTACCAGTATTTTAAACAATTTGGTAAAATGCTCATCCTGGAGGCTATATCAGGAAATGGAGTTACCTTGTCCAAGCATGGTCCCTCTGCATTGACTAAGCGATGGTAACCCTCTGCATACTCCCTTGATCTCTTGCTGTGAGAACATGTCAACTTAACTTTCCTCCATTTTTTTGTCCGTAGGTGACCTGCAGTATCTTCTATAGCATCACTGCAGCGATATGACCTTGTGCCTTGTCCCTGTGCTTCCCTGGCAGCAATGAGTTCCGTCATGACAATATTTTGCATCTCTGTAGTTCCTCTTTCTCACAGAGCTCATTAAGCTCGAAAAGAATGACCAAACTGAATTTCACTACTCTCTTTGAATTGGACAATTTTGATGTTTTCAGGTTTCCAGGGACTAAAAATCTGTTTTTACACAATGCATTTTCTTTCCTTTGTAGCATGCAAAGTCAAAGGGATGTTTATTTCTTTCTGTGACAGTGGTTCAGGGCAGCCTGGGAGTCATGAGATGAGCCCACAGGGAGGAAACGAGACACAGAGAGCTGCCCATCTTCTTCTTAGATCCAGTGGATTTATACTCCAGGCAGAACCTGTGGCGTCTTGATGGGTGAATTCATGCTTTTGTACTTGCAATCATGCATCGGTGTGTGCAGAGATCAGGAAGTTCCCCTTCCTCCAAATAAACACCTTAATGAGTTATTTTCATTTGCTTGCAAAAATTAAATTAAACAAAATATCAATATAGACAGTAGAGCTGAACACTCAAAAAAATGACTTTTTTGCTCCTTTCTTTGCCTCACTATCTAGTGGCTTTCTCCATAGATATCCCAGATATCCCTAGAGTCCTGTCAATATAGCCTTCAATTTTTTTTTTTTTTTTTTTTATGTTCTACTTGCACTTGGTCATTTTACAACTTCTCTGGTATCTACAGGGCTTCTTTCTGATGGTCACCTACAGTGCTATTCCCTGTATTCCACTCCCTAGGGATGCATTTGTGTTTCATCCTTCCTCCTACACCTCTAAGCTTCTAGTCACATATAAGATGTCTCCCAATTTTCTGCTTATTCACAATCAAAGAAAATGTAAGTAGTGATGATGGTAAAAAGCCAGGACTTCTGAAAGCTCTTGAAGACCAAATTATAGCAACTCACTTAATCAATTGGCAGCATGTATAAGAAAAACAAAAAAATTGGATAGCGCACCAAAAGGCAGGCAGTTTTAGTCCCTAAGTTTTGTAGAAAGGCTGCAAAAATGGCAATTGTAAGGAAAGTGTTTGTGGCTTGTGGATAGCCTCAAGTCACTGTAATTCCTTAATGCTATCATAATAAATTCTGGAACGACTTCTCAGCTCAGCTTTTCAGATCAATTTGATTGACATGAAGACTAATTCCATGGAAACCACAAAATCTGCCCCATTTTCTTCCTCTAAGACCCTCATGCATGACTGAGTCTCATTTACCTCTGCACATTTTAGCATAATTGCAACTCCCTAATTTAAGTAGAACCTTTCTCTGGCAAAGATGGCTAGAGAGATGAGATTGAATGTTTCTGAAAACTGCACAGAGCTTTATGTTTCTATGCTATAAAAAAAAAAAAATCAAACTTAATTCTCCTGATTCCTTCACCGTTTCAATCCATTTTGCTTTCATGAGAGGTGGAGCAAGGAGATGGTTCCTTTTGGGTTTTAGACTCTTCTATTTGATCCTCTAAAGATGAATGATGGACGTCTCTGTTTATTTGAGACTCTCTGATATTAGAGCATGGAAGAGTAAAGTAGCAGGAGCTACTGTGACATTTGTACTGCTTTTCATTCCTCTTCCAACATAGACCCTTGATTCCAATCAATATCAAACCTCACTGAGAAAATCACAAATATTGCTGTCAACTATAGATTAAAGAAAAGGAAAGGAAATTTGGGGTTAATCAAGGAGAGATGTTGATTATTTAGTAAACACACAAGACACTTTCATTGACAAGAGTAATTGCACCAACACAACAGAATCAGTGCACGCAATGATACGTCTCTTTATCTTTTCTGTCATCTCAAGACACAGTGAAGTTCCTATGACTGTACCAGTTTGTGCGGTAGGAGCTGATAAAAATCTGTATTTTTGCCAGTTTCTATGCTCTGAGTGATATATAAATAATTATGAAGGCAGTCGATAACTGCTTAGGTCCCAGACTGTTTGCTAGGCACAGGACAGTATGCCCAAGTGCAGTAACAGGAAGGAAAGACATAGGGCAGTAGCAGATCTCTTGCACATTCATGTTCTATTCCTGCTCTCCCTGAGACTTTGCAATTATGGGAGAACTGCAGACATGTATCCTGAGTTCTGATTGCCCCTGGGGTTGTAGGCATGTTATAGTCCCATGGTCACAAATTTCGCATCTGCTTCCCAGACCTCTGATGTCATTTCTTCCCCAGCTGCATTTCTTTTCCCTGAGGAATGGCCACTGGAGGTAAATTAGTCCTCAGCTCATCAAAGGTTTGTGGGAGCCAAGGCTAACCTGGGATTTGACAGAGGAGTGAGCAGAGGTCTTGGACAAAATGCCCTGCTGAGCAGTAAGTTGCCCCTTCCATGTACATCAGAGCTATTTCCATTCCCAAACACGTACTGCTCTATTAAATCACTCTTGGAAATCATGAAAGATCACAGTGTAGCGGCCAACGGCAAAGCTGCCCAGCAGGAGGAGAGCTCTTGACATCTGTGTGACGAATTTGCATTGCTGCAGAGCCAGGGATTCCCAGGGAAGGATCAAGGATCATCTTGGTGAAATTCAGTATGCATAAATAACAGCTGAGCTCCCAAATGAGGGAATAAGCAATACGCAACAGGAGCTAAAACCAGTCAGAGTGGAGAAAGTGTGAGAGTGAAGTAAGAAAACAGCTGACCAAGGGCAGATGAAGCTACTACTTCTGCTTAGCCACAGCTAAATCCTTATGCAAGCCTTCATAAAGCCTCCCATGTCAAGGTTTCATAAATAGGCTAGCCATAGGCAAGGGTGCCCTCATAAAAGAAGAGAATCTAATAATATTAATAAGCGGTTGTTTAAGACAACTTGTCTTTAAGTAGATCACAGGTAAGATGGGACACATATAGGCCACAATTGAGAAGGAGCGTGAGCCTGAGCATCCCTGGTTTTGAGCGTGAGCATCTCAAACCAGAATGTAGTCCAGTAAGTCTGACTAAAGGGACAACCAGGTGAACTATAAAGCCTCCTCTTGAGAACTATGGCCTCTGACTGCTATGTCAGCTTCCAGCCCACACAAGAATTCCTCCAAGCACAAAAATATATATGAAGAGCATTATTTGTTCTCTCTAAAACAAAACAAAAAATCTGATCTTTATACCTTGCTCTTGGAGTAGAACGAAGCCTCTTCTTACTGCATGGATGTGGCAGTGTTCCCTGCGTGAATGTAGGTATGCGGAATTTCACCACAAGCCATGAATTCATAGCTCATGGAAGACAAAATTTAGATGACCCAGGATGTCTGTGTTATGGCCACTCACCTCGGCTGTGATGCTGGCATTAGCCTTGCTCAGAATGACTTGTTGGACATGAGCAATGCTCTGGGCACCAAATGGTTCCACAGAAAATATCCTCTGTTTGAAACATGTTGACCTGCTGGAGAGATGTCATGTAAGGTTCCTATCATGTGGCTGCAGCCTTTTCAGTTGCAGAGTGGAGTGCTGTAGAAATGCTAGTCTGGAAGGGATTCAGAGGGATTAGCTGGTCAATTTGTTTTCTCAAGAGGGTGTTGACTTGGATCTAAACCATGCCCATTTAAACTTGCAAATCTCTGATGACAGAAATTTTGCAGTGTGACTCTTGACAGTATAGTATTTTGTAAAGATTTTTATATTTCCAATTTTTCTAATTGCATCACAAAGTTAAATATTCTAACATTTTTGAGCTTTTTATCTCTCAACAATCTACTTTTTTTTTTCTTTTTCTTTTTTGCCTTTATGGAATCTTTCCTTTTCCATTTGTATCATTATTTCTTTGGAAAGACCATCTCCTTTCTGTGGTCTCAACTTGATAGTGTGATTATGACTTCTTTAAGAGCCTTGTATATTTATCTAAAGGTAGATTTGAACTAGAAGGCATTATTTTTCACTAAGTTTCTTGGCAGCTAGGGTCATTACATGGATGAGAATTCATCTTCTAATCAGAGACTGTCGTATGCCTTTTGGCTAATGGTGTAAAACAGCACCCGTGGGACTTGCGAACACTAGATAATTAATTGCCTGTAAAACTTCTGTTTCAAAATTTGAAGTGCCTCGTGCTGCTAATGAATGATAACAAGGTTTTTAGAAGACTTGCTACACAGCTTTACTAGTGAAATCCCTGATAGTTGGTTGGGAATTGCACACACTTTCCAAGTACTTGCGCAGTACTTTGCTACTCCATGGGATTTCAGAGCACTCAGCAAGAAATAATGCTATTTCCTTTCCAGTTTCAAATAATCTTTCCTTCATGCTTGATTTCTCCCCAAGGCATAACAAAAAGTCTGCCAATGGTCCAGGAGCCCCATTACAAAATCCTTACGGGATGTCTGCATGAAATTCTGACTCCAGTGAGTATCCCACAGTGGATATTTAAAAGGTAAGCATTGCTCAGATATTTATGGCTCTGTTTTTTCAATCAATCAGCCTTACCTTGCCTTCCCTCTTAGTGTCTGCAATGATTCATGACACCATGGAGGTCAATAAGATTACAATTCTTGAATACATGTATGAAACGGCATATCATATCTCCAGTTATCTTTTCTGTGAATTAACTTTTAACCTGGCTCTTCCTAAATACGTTACTTATGTTGTCCAGCCATAATGCCAACACAACATTCACTGTGAATCCTCAAGGCCAGCGAATTCCCTTCTTTGCTGTTGGAAGTGTCACATTATTCTTGTCTGCATCCCAATCATGGGATTATTCAGCTTCCATCCCTTCTGAGTGCAGAGTGGACCTGACGAGTCTATTCCTTTGCTACTTTTGGAAAGAGACACGGGTAACTACGATATTCATCAAAATACAGTCAGACTTGTGCATGAAATGGCTGGCTTAAAAAAAAAAAAAAAGCTTCTTTTCTATGTCTTTTGGTCTCCTCAGGCCTTTTAAAAAGCACTGCAAATCTAGAAGGAGTGACAGACATGATTCATTAGCATGTTAATATGCTTTGCACTATGAACCTGTAGTGATTCCAGGCCTTAATGTCAATGCTGGAGAGCAAGTGCAAATTTGATGTGCACTGATCCCTACCACCTCAAAGGAATATTGCGGTTGAGTGGGGAGGAGAAGTCACTATGCGTGGCAATGGCAAAGCAATCAACTGGTGTCATTTCTTAAACAGCTTCATCATCCTGAAGGACAGGCAGAGAGCTGGGCTGCGTGAACTCTCTGCACGGCTGACGTATTGTGCCCTGCCAATATATGAATTAGTCAGGCAGAGCTGGGGAAAAGACTTCTAAGAAAGGACATGCAAAGTTATTCTGAGATGGATTTCACATCAGTTCTGTGCTCTGCCACGTTTAAATTGGATTTATTGGCCGTCCAGAGAGCCAGCGGTGAGGTAGGAATCCATGCTTACAGTAGCTGAATTTTCACCAAATTCTTCAACAAAGAAAAAAATAGTAGGGAGCTGTCAAGGCTGACAAATACCCACTGCAATTCCTGTCCCTCTGAGTGCAGACCATGTAGTAGGGTTAATTTAACAGAATGCAGGGGCTAACTCTGTCTAATTGATTTTTCCAGAAGTTTTGGAGTAAACAGCTATCTATCCTCTGTCCTGAAAATACTAACTCAGCTATGGACCTGCCATAGGGATGGTCATTTTTAAAGTAGTGCACAGGAGCTCTCTTTTCCCTCCGTTGTAATAGATTAATTACCCTGTCCCACTGCTTCTTCATTAAACACTGCTAATGCACAGACAGTAGCCTACAAGCTGTATCTGTTAATGCAGGCTTCTTTTAAATGTTTTGGAGTCCTATAGCTTGTAACACACTTTATATTTTGAAAATAGCTCTGTTCTGATAAGCCATTAGTATTCTGATCTCTTCCTCTGGTGAGTATTTTGCCTTATCTTCCATGTAGCAGGTGGTTTCTGGGAGAGACGCTCCTGATTTCCAAGTCACTGTCTTCCTGCAGACCTGCGGTGATGCTTCATGGGAGCTTCCTGCCTGTTGCTTCTTTCCATCATGCCATTCATGTGGAATTAGTTTGTCCAATATCTGCTCCACCCCGAGGCAACTTGTTTTCCTGTAAATCTGGGGGATGTGTATGGGAAAAAAAAAAAAAAAAAAAGTAAAAATACAGTATTCCCTTGAGAGCAAAGTGAAGTGTTCAGAAAATCTAGGAGGTGATTTTCCAGCAATTATTCTTTCATTGGAAAAAACAAAGGCATTGACAAAATCCGGATAGAGTCTGGAGTATGTTAGCACAGGAAATATCCCCAGTTATATTATGCTGTACCCAGGAAAGTTTCTGCACTGATTTGCACAAACACAGCTTTCCCCACATATCCATGGATATCTTGCTGCTAAGACCTCAAGTCTGCTGAATTTCCTAAGTTCTTGGTCCCTTGACCCTGGACTTCTATTGATGTTGAACTTCTTTTCCCCACCTGGTTTGATGTCCCGGAGTTAGGATTAATCTCACCCCCTTTAGAGGATATCTGCATTTCTACGTCTAAGAAACCCCAAATTCACTTTACAGGTACTGTAGAGGAAAAGCCAATATTCCATTTTAAACATTTGCTCTAAGATGAGACAAATTGCATCCTATGAATGACTACTTCTTTCCATTCACCCTAAAATCATTGATAACTAGTCCAGATGTCAATCATCTACATTTTAGAGAGTTTTTGATAGGATAACCGCACCTATACAAGCCTGAAAGGAAGCCCCAGAGCCATTTTCTTTTGCTCCCTAAAATTGCAGTCTTCTTTATCTAAGATTGTTATCTAAGTGTTGTATGTTTAGGGATCTGGAGCAGGAGAGATAGATGACCCCTTGCGAGTAGAGCTACTAGGATTAGAAATGAGTGCTGAGAGTCTTGGACAATTACTTCAAAAAAAGTATCTTATGAAATACTTTACATGAAATTTAATTCTGATGAATTCTAATTATAGCATTTCATATTTGCAACAAGACTGACTGTAAATGTAGGCACAATGAGCTCTCTTTTCTGACACTTCCAAAAATAGTTTTGTCTATAAAAATTCTATGAACATGGACTAAAGAATGAGAATTATTCAATAATTGCAAGAGTTGTTACTTAAATGCTCTCTTTTTTTCCCCTTATTCTCTCACTGTATAAAGGACATATAGTTAATCAAATGAATAAAAATAGCAGGGCCATGAAGCAAAATGGAGAATAAGTGGTATCCACGTTGTGGAATTGTTCCCAAAATTTTATTTTCCTAAAGGCACTGCTTCTGATACCCACTTTTTTTTTAAGATGAAAAAAGATACCACTCCCATTCTGAACACATACCATCAAGCAAAACCTTAAACCAAATGGTTATTTCATTTACCCCTTGGGGTATCAAATGGTATGCTGGTTTCACACCACTCTCCAAAACAACCCTCTGAGTTCTTTTTCTTCCTCTGAGGTCGCTACACACATTTCCAGCCTGCTTTCTGCTCAGACATCTCTCTCTTATGGTGATTCTCATAACAAAACCTTAAGCATGACCCTTTAGAGAAGCTTCAGCCTGCTCTAGATGGAGCGGTCCTTCTCATTTCACTATACAACCACTACAGGCAGTCTTTAAATCAGACTCTCTGGGCCATATTTCTGGTAGTCTAAGTATGATTTGGAGCTGATTGTCCCCCAAACAAGAGACCTCTCAAGAGTGCTGCAAGGGTAGTGGTAGCATCTGAATAGCTCATTGTCTTCCTCACAAGCTGGCTGCAGCTGTACTCCATTCTTTGCATTTATGCAATGGGATGTAATTTCACTTCTGGAAAAAAAAAATCCTTGGCATACTCGTGGGATAGGCAGTCTCGCTTTCAAACATTTAAATTTTATTCTGCTGACATCGTTCATTCATATTTCTTATTGGATCATCCTGCCTTTCCCTTTTCAGGGTGGTGTTTGTGCTCTGCTATCTAAGGGCTGGGAAGTGAAATGTGAAGAGCTGTTTTATACAGATGGAGAAGCTGGAGTCCCTGTCGTGTTGGTGTGCTCTGCTTATGCACAGGTTATATCAGGAATATTTTAAATAATAGGTGACTGGTCAGATTTTTCACTCATTTTCGGCTTTTTCACTCATATCTGTGTTACAGCTCTGCATGTGCCCCAATCCTTTTCACATGCTGCCAGTGTTCTGGGTCAAGGCATCTCACCAGTGAAATGAAGGGTGTAGGTCCATGGAGTATACAGAACATCACAAGTGAAAGTCAAAAAGTTATACACCATTATGAATATTCACACATATTAACTAAAAACTTTTAGTTTCTATGGGAAAGAGACTTAACTAACTTTTTAATGGTGAATTTGCACATTTTGGGGGCAATATTTGAAACGGGGATGTGTAGTGTGATAGTGTAATCAGTCACCTTATCTTTAAATTCTCATCCAGTTCCCATTTTGAAACTCTTTAATGGAGAAGCAAGGCATGTTTAATTGATTGCCATTAAAATCTTCAAAGGAATTGGCAAGATGAAAGTTGTTTCTAATTACTGCATTATGATGTAAGCTTAACGATACGCCGCTTTTCCAAATTGATTTTATTAGAATTTAAGATGAGGAATTAATTGAGTCACTGTATTGATCCATTTTATTTTTCCACTGTTTAAAAAGCTCAGTGAAAAAAAAAAGCTATTGAGCTGTGGAATAGTAATGAGTACTTGAGAAAGAAAGTCGAATTGAAGATGAATTAGCCAATAAAAATAACTTATAAAAACCATAATGTGGTGGCAGAATACAGTGCCAGAGACCAATTTATCTCTAGGTTAATTAGAGTAAATTAAGGTTAATTCTTTTGTTATTTAACTTTTATTTCTTTGTCTTGCTTCTTCCTACCTGTTTGTAATAAAATAACTGCTTGTCCTGAAAATGCAATATTCTGCTTACGGGTTCTGCTTACATCTTCTTACAGTTCTGCTAATTTTCCTTTGAAGATCTCTTTGAAAATACTGGAAACTGGAAAACTCCTTCTTACTTTTGTCTTAAAATTGTCTTAAGAGAATGTTAAGATTGCTTTATTGGAGTTACCCTCTTAGAAATAATTCCTATTTTTTTCTCCTTTTTTTTCCCTCCTTTTTATTCCTTATCAGTATAAGGCCGATGCTTTTACACAATAAGACACATGATCTGTGCTATCCCACATGCTCTCCTCAGATAAGGGCAAAATATACTGAATGGGTTTGTTTTAACAGGTTGCTGCTCATCACCTGATCCATTAAAACCAACTGTGTAGATGTTTTTCTTGCACAACAGCTGTATGATTACTCAAGGACATTTCAACCTCCAAGAATCTGGTTGAAAGGAGCATGCTTAGTCCTTCACTGAAGTATGGGGAAGCATACCCACCAGATCTGTTATGGTGAAATGAGCAGTAATTTCCTAAGATGATAAAATTCATGTCCTCATTCATTTTGTTGCTTTGCTTAAACCCCAAATCTATCACCTGCCAAATTTGAAAGGCAAATGTTCTGAGGATCGATTGTTTCTCAAGAAGTTCATTGCAGCAGCTGGTACTTGAGGAGCACTGTTTTGGCTGCACTGCTTGAGTTGGGTGAATTAACTCTCTGATTCAAGATTTCAAAGCTCATGTCAGAGCCATCTCTGGCTTTCATGTTGATTTTGCAAACTGGAATATTCTATATATACAAAGAGGCTGTAATGTAATTTAATACAGGATTTCAAACTGTATTTTAAACTCCAATACTTTTCAGAGGAAGCTGTGTCTGCTAAAATTCAAGGCTCAGTTCTGCTAATGCTTAAAGCTGTAACATTGATGAGAGAGAAATGAGAATGGACACACTGGAAATGTTAATTATAACTATGTCTGGTTTATCCTTGGCATTTATACCTCCTCATCAACACTGATATCTTTCCTTTGAAGGCAAAACTTTCACAGTCAATGATTCTCTCCTCTGATATACAGGATGAAGGAAAATAGCAAATAAAGTGTCTGTAAAGAGTCTAACAGACATTTAACACTTCTGAAGTAATGCTCCTCTCTTCTTTTGGAAAGACTCTTGTGCAAAGGAGAGTGGTGCCAAGTTTCTCTCCAGGTGGGGCTCCAAGAGCTCATGTGGCCCATTTGTCCCTAAAAAATTGAGGCATGACTCAGAGGCAGTCAATTTACAGCTATATAGCAAACACTAACAAAAACTGTAATGTCAGTAGTTGCTTTGTTAAAACCAATAATAGCCTCTTATTCTATAAAATCAGCTCCAGGGATCATGACATCTTACTCATTTAGCAACAAGTGACATCATAAAATGAGTGACTGATTGGAGAAACTGGTTGCTGAGTTCTGGAAGTAGCTTCCAAGTAGTTTCCCAAGTAGTTTCCCAAAGAGATTATTTTGGAAGCTCAGGTGCTGGCCTTTTCGAAGGTTCAAACAGTTGACCAACGCTTGTAGCATTTGGGACACAGAGAAAGGAATGTGTTCAATAGCAGTGCAACAAAAGAAGCAAAACTAAACAGCAAATACCTCAAAATCTGCCTTTCTTTTCATACAGCTTTCTGTTAGAGTGCCAAGTGTAAAGTCATAATCAAGTTAACTATTTAAAGAAATGTTAATTACAAAACTCCCTGGAGAAGAAATAGACCTAAAATGGAGCCAGAAAACAGTCATTAAATGAAGAGCGATGGGTTGGTAAGGTAACTAGGTAAACTTTAAAAGTCTTCTCAATGGTAGATATCAAAACCTTTCTAGTTTATATATGGAAGAAATATAGACTTCACCCCCAAGTATGCAGATACTTGCCTCACTTAAAAGGTAATGAACAGATGCTATATGAACACAAATATTACCTGAGTGTTCAGAAGCAAAATTAAGTGCTATGATCCTGTGCAAGTAAAATGTAACTATGTCTCAGGGAAATGGGATGGAGATGCAGAGGGCTTGATTACGCACAGCTAGACCATGTCAGTGAGACACGCTCTAGGGAAAGTGTTTGGAGGGCTCTCAAAGCTTTGTAGCTTTGAGAAGCTACAAGTCTCAAAACTGCTTGTAGCGGTATTTCTGTGATTTGCTTCTTAAGCATCTCTGCAGTCTAGGAAGAAAACCAGTCCTCTTTGGAAGTGTAACCTCTTTCACAGATTTGTGAAGTTGAAAGTTGGGATTAAAATAATATTTTATGAACTCTCAAACAAACTGCTGCAATGTACGGTGAGCACTTGACCAAAGGATGGTGCTAAGTGCAAGCGAATTCACCAGGCAATGAGAACAAAGTAAATAAGTTTGGTGAAGGATCAGTTTGAGGCCATTGCCTCTTTTTCTTGATGGCTTTTCTCTCTGTCCCAGTCTGTTTTTAGCTCTCTGCAGGATGAAGCACACTGCATCCTTTCTCTTGAAAGTGGCACTTCCCCATGCTTGGTGAATGGAGCAGAGCAAGAGGATCATTAGCCTGATCAATATGTATAAGTACCTGAGGGGTGAATGTAGGGAGTATGGGGCCAAACTCTTCTCGGTGGTGGCGAGTGACAGGACAAGGGGTAATGGGTACAAGTTGAAACACAGGAAGTTCCACCTCCACGTCAGGAAGAACTTTTTTCCTGTGAGGGTGACAGAGCCCTGGCACAGGCTGCCCAGAGAGGCTGTGGAGGCTCCTTCTCTAGAGATCTTCCAAACCCACCTGGCTGCCACCCTGTGCCCCGTGCTCTGGGTGTCCCTGCTGGAGCAGGGGGGTTGGACTAGGTGATCTCTAGAGGTCCCTTCCAACCTCAACCATTCGGCGATTCTGTGATTATGTACCAGTAGCCTTTGCAAAATTTCCCCAGATCTGCTGGTTCTGGTCACATATTTGAATGCAACCATGTGTTAATCTCTGCTTCTCTGAATTCCCTTGTAATTAAATGTGAAGTGTCCACCAAAGCAGAGGGGGCAAACTCACTGGGTATTTTAATAAGTGGGGTTTATGTGGTGCCATATACCTGTGACAAAGTTTCTCTCACCTAAATTCATCTGTTAGACATCCGTTTGAAGCTAATTGTCCAGGTTCTCTCAATAGTAAGTTTGAAAAAAAGCACAGGAGAGCCTTCAGAGAATGATTCATCCCATCCTAAAACAGTTATCCAGGAATCATCTTCTGGAGAGACTTTTGTTACACTGGCTCCTCAGGGAGCCTCATTAATTCAATGGGAAGATGCCTAAGTGTGGGATGGTAAATAAATTGAAACAAATCCTACTTCAGGTGATGGATAGAGTATCAGAGGCCAGAGTATCACAGTGGATGATCTGTAATTACATACACCTAACCAGACAAAACTGTCCAAAGAAATGTTTATTAGATTATCCATGTTTTATTCCTCTCTCCCCTGTCTTGTTCATTCCAGTTTAGCCTTGATATTTACTGCATTTCAGTCATAGGATGTAGTGACATTGTAGTAGTGTCATTGAAGTAGTGTCAAAGTAATTTATAAATACTTTTGGTCTCTTCTTTTTGCCAAAACCTTACTACAGAAACCAGGAAACATTCGGAGTTCAGCATAAGAACTGCATGATAGCAATTACAGCTTTTCCTTGGGATGCTTAATATTCCTGTTATCTGGTATGCATGCATATTTAAATGCTACATGCTTCCTTTCAGGAATAAACTGCTGGTGGCTTGAAGTACCCATAAAACTGCTGGAAGGCAACCGTGCCAATTAATCTGTTGGCAGATTTGCTGTTTAAATATTAACAGAACGTTAAGCAAATGTTGGCTGCGGCACATTTAGAGCGTCATTCTCTGAAAGGCTGAGCACTTCCAGACATTTGGAAATGTCCTGGACACTGCAGCGCGGGAAGGAAATGGTACATTTTCAGTCTCTTTTCTTTTTTTTTACAAAACACACTGCTAAACATACAGTAAACATCATCTTCTCCGTGAAAAAGATCTTAAGAAGTCCCATACAGATTGTAAGCCCTTTAGAGTAAGAAGTAATTTAATTGTGAGTTTGTGCAAGGAAAGAAACACCTTTCCTCTGACCATCTCTCCTAGGCAGTAGAATAAGAAATAACAAGGTGAGGTGAGTCTGCTGTACCTGATCAGAATAGATGCATGAAATGCTGACGATGACTTCGATGGTGACACAGGAGAAGGTGGGTGGCAGGGAGCCATGAGGTGTTTTATTATGTTTTTTTTTTTCCCCACACCCATGAGAAAAACTCTGTTTTTCAAACCTCAATCTCTGTCAGAAGGGTGGGTGTAGCAAGGTGCACTTGAAGGACAGTTCAGTTGGCCTTGCAAAAAAAGTAATCTTCAAGTTTTTCAACTTGAACTTAACTTATTCCTGACAGCAATTTGTTGGGTGACAAGCAAATTCATTCCTTGCATTGCTCCATTACTCTTTTCCCCTTTTCTTCTAAAAGGCATACTTTTTGTTTTTAAGTGCCTCACATTGGACCCTTGTGTAAGCCTCTCAGATAAAGCTGTTTTGTCATGGTATATGAGAGGGTGGCATTTTGGCACAAATGCATGGCATGTGGGCACTGGGAGATGGTTGAGGCTCCGTAACCTGGCACGACACTTTCAGAAGATGACTTGGGTGGAAGCCAGATCTAGCTCAGTATTGTCCAACAATGTCCCACCAAAGAGGTGGGATGCTCAAATGTACAATGACTTCTTTGCCTTTGATTTCCCTAGCCAAATCCCACTGATGTGTATGTCAGAGGAGACCTGGGATGCACAGCATCCTGCAGACTGTCCCGTATGACATCAAGAAAGCATCAACAGGACAGTAAAGATGCATCTATCTTCTAGTTTCAGGGGGGTACCTTTGTGTTTCTTTCTGCCATCAAAGATATTTATGATTCTGAACTGCTTCTTGTTGTCCTTTTACACTTTTACCTCTTCCATTTCAACGGATTTCATTTCCCATCTGTCACGCTTCAGCTTGGGCTTGTATTGCTAGTGGCAACTTCTCAATTTCATTTCCATTATTTTTCCATGTTACACAATAGTCTTATACTTTGTTGACACTTTTTAGCTGTAAATATATTTTATTTAATGAAGGTCATAATGAAGACTTTTTCAGAGATTTTATAATATTTTTACTGTAATCTTATGGCCTTTCAATTATAAAAATAATAACTTATCGACTTTTGCCTTGCTTCAGGATCTCTCTTAAATATTAGTCTTTCATTTTAGCTGCCCACTACAATTTTTTTTTTTATCCAGCTTGAGGGGAATACAGAAGAAAAGGGGAAAATAATTTCTTTAATTGAAGATGGAAATTCACAAAAGCCAGATTGAAAGCAAAGGGTATGCTCTGGAATTTGGTTTGTTTTCAGTTTGATAAGTATTTAGCAGCAGGAGCTGTGAGCTTTCCCTGTCTGGAGTCTTGTGTGCAAGACTTGAAGTGGATAAAGACTGTACAACTCTGCAAATTCTTTCTTGTGCCTGATCCTCTTTTCTGTGCAACATCTGAGCTGCAGGAAAACTTCTCCTTCCCTGTGGTAAAATGCACAGAATAGCTGGGACATGGGTAAAGGTGGGTAGAGCCTGATGTGAAGCCTGATTTCAGTGGCAGGTGGGAGACAGGAGGGAGTACGCAGGTTTCCTGAGGTCCTGCTCCTTCTGCTGGATAGCCATTCCTCTTCATTTAAAAATTCCACTTGCCTTGCTTTCTTTGAAAATAAATCATTGGATCTGTTTTTTGATGTGAAATTAAATGAAAAGGGAGTGGATAGCCAGAGAAAACAGCTTCCAGAAACAAGGAAATGCATAGGTTTCTGTGGAAGAAAAAAGCCAGTTTGCTGAAAAAAAATAAAAATCCATAATAAGATATTGATTACAGTTTTTCTTACAAGATTATATTGAGTCAGGGACAGCTTCAATAAATAATTCTAAAGATCAAAATTTTTCAAGCTTTAGTTTCACAGTAAAGGGTGATAATTACAGACTGGAATGGTTTAAACAGATTAATAACTTCTGTTAAAGAAATATAAATCATGGAGTGACTTATGTTCTTCTCGAGGAAGACAAGATTTGAGTCTTAAAAGAAAAATATTAGGCTATATAAAACCTCATATAATTTCCTTTTTTTTTTATTTTTTATTTCTGCTATATGTTTACCCATCTTTTTATTTTATTATTTTCATTTTCTTTTGCCATGCTCTGATTTTCTGCAAAGGCAAGTGTTAAAACACAGTGACAGTTTTGATGAACTATGCTCAAATGTACTTTAGGCCCCTTTTTGCAGAGGTGAGTGTTCCTGTTTCCTGTGATTATTTTGACTCATAAGGTCTCAATTTGTAGGGGGCCAGGAAATTCTGATAAAGCGGCTGTGCAAACAAAATACAAAGTAAAAACTTCTCTTTTTAATGCATATATAAGCTTGGCAGCCCCCCCTCCCCCCTTTTTTTTTCTGTGAAGACTATGTCTGGTTGACTGTAAATGATTATTGCAGGTGCCTTGTGCCATTTGAGACGCCCTTGAGTATTTCTCTTGGCATCCAGCTCCTTCTGCAGAAGGGTTTGCATCACTGGTAGATATTCTGTCATAGCTATCAGCCTTGTGCAGATGTCTTAGACACCAACAAGTTTCTCAAATGAAACTAGTTGCTTATGTTTACAGAATCACAGTATGGCTGAATTTGGAAGGCACCTCCGGAGATCATCTAGTCCAACCTGCTTGCTCGAGCAGGGTCACCTACAGCACATGTCCAGGTGAGTTTTGAATATCTCCAGAGTTTTGAATATCTCCACTTTGGGCAAAAGGTACAACCTTTTAAATTGTACCCCATATTTCCATTGGCAGGAAATTTAAGAAACTTGATGTTGTACAAATCAGTCACAAACAGCTTGTGCTAGAGTGCGATGGTAAGAGTGAGGACACAGGTAGTGTTGATGGCCTGAGGGACCAGAACTAACAAAACCAGGATGTTTCTAATTAACTAATTTATGTCAGAGGCAATTTTCAGGTTATTAGAGCTCCAAATGTATCCAAGAGGCATGTGCTATCAGCCTCACATGGGAACAAATTCACAAATATGGGGTAGTGATTCATAAAAGTGGATGTTATTTATATTCGAAGGGAGATGTGACACAACTTTCAATGCCAGGGATATAGCTGAGACAGGTGATGAAAATTAACATATTCCACATAGCAATGTCCCAGGGCTAAGTACTTCATATCTGCAGAGGCTCAATGTGTCCATGTTGTCCAGCTTGCTATATGTAACTGAGTGTGTGATTGTACAAACACATTAAATAGACTGGGCCTTCTCTCTGCAAGAAAGCTCAACCTCAGTCAAAGCCTGCACTTGTTTTTTAGAGTTGGGATTTGAGAGTGTCTTTGTACTTGTGCTTAGCTGACAACGTACCCCTAATCTACGCTATGGGAGACCAGGGAAGAACTTGCAAAATGTATTAACAAGCAGGAGAATTGTGCCTATGGCCTTACTAAAAATCCCTTTTGCATATTTAATAGTCATTCTTTACTCCCCTTTCACTATGCCACCAACACAAAACTCTCACCATTTGAAGAGAGAACTTTGTCAGCACTTTCTTGCCTACTGAGGAAAAAGTGTGCTATATCACAAATTGATAGCCTTATACGGATAGAGCTTTCAAATCAGGGAAATTTTGCCAGACAAGGAAAAGAAAAATCAGTATCTCTCTCTCTCTCTCTTTCTCTCTCTCTGTATATATCTATACGTATGCATATATTTGCCTTTAAAATTTTTATTTTCCAAAGCATTACTTTTGGGTATAGCCTTCCTCTTTCATGAACCATATCTCATTCCCCACCCACCCCCTTTTTTTTTTCTATAGAGATACCAAAACCACCCATTGTGAGCATTACTGTGAATTCTTTTCTCAGCATGGAAATTTGCCATATTTTATTTCCATATGTATTTTTGCCATTTTTGTAATGCCAAGTGCAGTTAACAAATATGAGGCAAGAATAATGAACCATTTATTCTACAAACAGGGAGTTGTGATTTGAGCCTTGGCTTTTGCCAGTGCAGCAGACCTCAACATGTTTTGCACAGACGCTACTGCTAGTGGCATCCCAAGGCTAAACAATAACATGGTTGGAAACCAGTGCCTCTGTGAGAAGAAAAAAAAAAAAAAAAAATCTATTTAGAACAGAAAGTTTTGGATTAATTAGAATAAGTTGAATAGCAAAAGCAGGTGAATCCTTATCCAGAGCAAACACATGAAAAGGCAGTGCGTGATACTACTTGTAACTAATCATTGAGCAACTGCAAATACAGATGGTGGTTTCCCTTCAGAAAAACAGAACAGACGGTGCAAATAGACTTTTCGAGCCAAAGCTAGAGATAAATGTCAAGCAGGAAGGGGTCAGTTTAAGAGCAGAACTCACTTAATGTTATGTCCTGAGAGCATGAAGAAAAAAACATAGTTTTCACACTCACTTTATCAGGCAGCACAACGAAAATCTTAACTAGACTCACGTTATCAGTTTGGGGGATATTCTTTTAAAGGATTCACAACACAGGTTCCTTGTACTGAGCCAGTGTATGGAAGCATACCTGGCATGGGAACAAGAGCTGGAAGGCTGCCCCTGTTTTACATTTTAGGATCTAAGGCTGGGTTGGCAGACTTTACACCATCATAGAACTAATTTCTTAATTCTAGGACTTACAGAAGTGAAGATGTAATGTCTTGGGTGAAAATTAATATTGTAATTTTCAAACTGGAGCAACAATAAAAACTTTGTTAAACTGAGGTGTCTCATAATCTTGCACTGGCTCTTGGTAGGTTTCAGGAACATCTGACCAGTCCCATAAGCTGTGTTAGAAATGGGACAAAGCGTAGCAGCCCTGATCTCAAGGATCTTTAGGGGCTTTCTTAACACCTTGAATTAGCTCATCAGGATTAATGACATTATGGTCAGTACTAGAAAAATTGATGGGAATTAAGCTGTTGTGATTTGAAATTATTATTTTTATTTTGAGGATGAGTAAAGTCTTAGCAAATGATAAAGGATATTTGGCAATAAATAAACCTATTCTGCTTCAGTCAAATGCTATGCATTTGACAGTGATCTGGTACGGTAGGAGATGAAGTAGATGATTCTCCTAGTTTTGGGAACATGGAGGTCTCTGCTTACTTGCATTGTTTTTCTAAGATCTTGCAGTTCTAGAAGTAACACTATAATGTGACATCCATTTTTATTAATTAGTCTGGATATTTTGCCTATCTACAGAGCAAGCACAAACTATCTTTGTTCAGCAGTCTCTAGATGTCTTGTGACTGTCCTCATTTCGTTTGATGGGAGATGCAGCAGCAGAAGAGCTTATCGTGACCTTAGCATAGTGTGTATGACATTCTTCCCTATCCATCCACCACCATTGTGAACACTGTTAGAAAGAGATATAGGAACAAAGTTGTCCTTTGACTGCTTGGTACAATCATTTTTATATTCTGACTTAGTGCTCTGCTAAGTTGAATTCAATTTATTTCCCCTTCATATAAATTTATAGAGTCTGATATTTATAGACTCCTTTTTTTCTAAACAAAACCAGTGAAGCTTTCTGTCTTTCCTTTCTTCTTCTTCTTCTTTTTATTTTTTTTTTGCCTTTTTTTTCATTCAAATATTCATTTTTGATCATTGTATCATTTGTACAACTCCTTTTTCATTAAAGACACTGGAACTAAACAAAGACAAAATAATCTTAACATGTCTCTCTGATATACTGCGGTTTATACAATCAAAGTCCTTATTAGTCCTTTCATCTACAGCATGCAGTAATAGATTGCAATGAATTGCAACTTAGACTAAATATCACTTTGCTCCTAAGAAACTAATGACTTCGGTGGCACTATATGACACAGTGTAGGAAAACTTGCTGTAAAAGGATGGGATCAGCCTTTGGCTCAACGTTTATGAGTTATGGAACAGGTTTTGCAACGGTGCAAGTGGGAGTAAATGAAAAGGTCAAAATTATGTTGGCTGAGCAATTTTTAGTGTGTTTTCATTTTGTATAGGTGAAAACAGCACAAATTTGTTTCCAATGATTTTTATTTTGTACCCCAGTAGATATGATGAGGGACACTGCAGAAACTGTTTTGGGAAGAGGTGCTTGTCCCTTTTCGCATGAAAATTCACCATATTTGCCATGTTGGTGTGTCAGCACTTGCTGACTTGATAGCTACCCAGCAGCTTCAGTCAACTTCAGGGCAGGACTGGACACTGGTTTCATTATTAAATTACCACAACTTGCTCAGTTACATTGCTCTCTTTTCGTCTTCATCAACATGTGTATGGGGGGGGTATGCATGAGGTGCATAAATGTGCAAATATCCCTAATATCATCTGCCTGGAGAAAAGCAGCATGTCTCCCAGATAGCCTGCAGCTGGACAGAAAAATTGAAACAAAATTTCAAAAGCTCTCTTTGAGTCAACTACATTCCCTATAAAGTGTAATTCTGGGGAGATTAGGAACAATTGCTAATTTAAAGGGATGCTTTTGCTAAATAAAAGTTTTTTTTGGTCTATTTTTAAAACTAAGCTTTTGGGCATTTTTAATTTGAGACTTTTTTTCCTTTTTTTTTTTTTTTTTTTTTAATAGCAGTTTTTGTTAATAGCAGCTAAAAGATTAAATCACTACCATTCTCCCAGCCTTGACTGGATAAAGATGCAGAACGTCCTCTGGATGATAACACTTGCCAGAAATTAGAAGAGTGTCTGTCCCTGTTATATGAATCTGGTGCCTAACTCTAGGAAACTTGTGTCTCTTATATAAACCCTCTCTTGTTTTGGCATATCAGCAATACCACAATGAATTGGATCTCTCAGTTCCTTCAGTGTTTATGGTTTGATGACTCTCTGGCTTGTGCCTGCGATATCTGCATTTTCTTGTACTGAATATATGTAAGGCTTTTATTTTCACTGTCAGTTCAGAAGATAGTTTCGGCCCACCATAACTTGTTTTCTTTGATTAGGACAACAGAAGGGTCATTGTGAAATACTTATTTCATTAGGATTTCTTACAAATGAAATAAGGTAACAGTTTCTAGCCTCACTGAGTTTCTTTTTCTACAAGTGCTGATAAACCTCACAAATGCGAAGCAATGATGGGATCTGCAAACAAAAAAAACCAACACAAAGGAAGGCCATTCATAGCCTTTATGTGGTTGAATTGTATTTTGCATAGGAGTATGAGAACAGCAGTTGTGGCCAGCACAAATAAGGTCTGTGCAACCACATCAGGAAATGTCCCAATCTCCAGCAACAACCCTGCAGTTGTCCAAGCTCATTTCTGTGCATTAGATTCACTGCTCTCTGTCACAAGTGCATGAATAATGCATTGGTTCAGCAAGGAAGCTGGCACGCTGAGAATCATCAGGACTGGGTTTCTTTCTTCTCCCCCTCCTAGAAATCAGAAGCATTTGATAGGCCTTTGCGAGAGAGATTGGTGGTGGTGGGCAGAAGGGATTTTCTCTTTTCCCATCACCCACAACATGCAGTGCAGAAATTCCCAGAGACAGAGGAAGCCACCCAGGGAATTGGAGCATCATAGAATCATAGAATCATAGAATCATAGAATCATAGAATGCTTAAGGTTGGAAGGGACCTCTAGAGATCATCCAGTCCAACCCCCCTACACACGCAGGGTCACCTACAGCATGTGGCTCAGGACTGCATCCAAGCAGGTCTTGAAGGTCTCCAGAGAAGGAGACTCCACAACCTCTCTGGGCAGCCTGTTCCAGTGCTCTGTCACCCT
>VZSV01000205.1:462234-476471 GCA_013398735.1 Nothocercus julius | reverse complement strand
TCTCTGCAGTGCTGCTCTCCAGAAGGTCAGTCCCCAGCCTGTACTGGTGACCGGGGTTATTTTTCCCCAAGTGCAGGACCTTGCACTTGTCTTTGTTGAATTTCATAAGATTTCTCATTGCCCAGCTATCCAGTCTGTCCAGGTCCCTCTGGATGGCAGCACAGCCCTCTGGGCTGTCAGCTACTCCTCCCAGTTTCGTATCATCAGCAAACTTGCTGATCCATGGGAACATGCTGCCTTGGACGGGAATCCTTCTGAGAAAGAGGTTTACCTTTTTGCTTCTTAATCAGAACTAGCTACTGTAAAATTAGCATGTCCTGAATAATTATTAGTGCCTTTCCTTTTCTATATATTCCAGAGAAGCACAGAAAATGGCTGCAAGGGACTGTGAAAAAACACATAAGATCAACTATTTGCATTTTTCCATGATGGATGTTTGTCCAGCCTGTTTTTAAAAATACGTAATGCATAAATTCAGTTTTTTTATTTTTTATTTTTTTTATTCAAGACTATTGTTTTCATCTTAGAATACAGAGTAATGTAATCTTCCAGCCACTGTCCCATCTCTCCTTGGTTTCTCCCTTTCCAGAAAGGAAAGCCAGATTCCATTATCCTCCAGTCTTTACGAAAAGCACTGGTGACTCCCCTATGCTCTTATCCAGATCATGTCTCTCTTTTACTGTACTTCCCCAAAAGAAGAAATGATACCCCAGCTCAGACCTTACTGCTGGTAGAGGGGAAGATTAATATTACTATTACTATTTCTACAGGTATTGCAATTGCATTACTACTGCTAACTTTTCTATCTTAACCAGTCTTCCTCTTAGGTAGAGTCCTCAACAGAGGTCTATTCCAGACAATTTCATGAACTGCCAGTTTCATGAGTCCTGCAAGAGACTTGTGATCCTGACCCAAATGCAGCCTCTTGACTACGCTACATGAACAGACATTAATCACTGGGGTAGACTTTCCACCCAGAATTCAAATAAATGAAGATTCCTTGCTTCTGCAATTATAGTTAGAAGGCCAGAGAATCACAGAATCACAGAAACACAGAATCACAGAAGGGTTAAGGTTGGAAGGGACCTCTAGAGATCATCCAGTCCAACCCCCCTGCTTGAGCAGGGACACCTAGAGGGCGAGTTTTGAAGATCTCCAGAGAAGGAGCCTCCACAGCCTCTCTGGGCAGCCTGTGCCAGGGCTCTGTCACCCTCACAGCAAAGAAGTTCTTGCTCACATGGAGATGGAACTTCCTGGGTTTCAACTTGTACCCATTATCCCTTGTCCTGTCACTGGCCACCACCAAGAAGAGTTTGGCCCCATCTTCCTCACATTCTCCCCTCAGGTATACATGTTGATCAGATCTCCTCTCAGTCTTCTCTTCTCTAGGCTAAACAGGCCTAGCTCACTTAGTCTTTCCTCATATAATAGATGCTCCAGTCCCTTAATCATCTTCGTGGCCCTGTGCTGGACCCTCTCTAGAAGCTCCATGTTCCTCCTGTACTGGGGAGCCCAGAACTTCACCCAGTACTCCAGGTGTGGCATCACCAGAGCTGAGGAGAGGGGGAGGACCCCCTCCCTCGACCTGCTGGCAACACTCCTTCTGATGCAATCAGAATCCCATTGGCCTTCTTGGCCACGAGGGCATATCGCTGACTCATAGTTAAATTGTTGTCAGCCAGGACTCCCAAATCCCTCTCTGTGGAGCTGCTTTCCAGCAAGTCAACCCGTAATCTGTGCTGGTGCCTGGAGTTATTCCTCCCCAGGTGCCCTTGTCCTTGTTGAACCTCCTGAGGTTCCTCTCTGCCCAGCTCTCCAACCTGTCTAGGTCCTTCTGAATGGCAGCACAGTCCTTTGGAGTGTCGTCCACTCCACCCAGTTTGGTATCATCTGCAAACTTGCTCAGGGTGCCCTCTATTCCCTCGTCCAAGTCATTGATGAACAAGTTGAACAGCACGAGGCCCAGTACTGACCCCTGGGGGACACCACTGGCCCCAGGTCTCCAGCTGGACTCAGCCCCAATAATAACCACACTCTCTGAGCTCTGCCATCCAGCCAGTCCTCAATCCACCTCACTGTCCATTCATCCAGTCCACACTTCCAGAGCCTTGCTGAAATCAAGGTAGACAACATCCACGGCTCTCCCATCGTCCATCCAGCCAGTCACCCCATCATAGAAGGCTCTCAGGTTCATCAAACATGACTTTCCCTTGGTGAATCCATGCTAACTACTCATGATCCCCTTCTTTTCCATGACATGCCTAGAGATGGTCTCTAGGATGAGCTGCTCCATCACCTTTCCATGGATGGAGGGGAGGCTGACTGGCCTGTAGCTTCACGAGTCCTGCCTCTTGCCTTTTTTGAAGACTGGAGTGACGTTGACTTTCTTCCAGTCCTCAGGCACCTCCCCCATCCTTCATGAGCTCTCAGAGATGATGGAGAGTGGCTGAGCGATAACCCCTGCTAGTTCCCTCATCACTCGTGGGCCCATCTGGGCCCATAGATTTATGGGTGTCCAGTTTGCCTAAATAATCCCTAACCCAGTCCTCCTTGACTACCAGAAAGTCTTCTTCTCTCCTGGTTATCTTTCTTATATCTGGGCTTTGTAGTTCATGGGGACTAGCCTTAGCAGTAAAGACAGAAGCAAAGAAGGCATTTAGTAGTTCTGCCTCCTCTGCATCCTCCATCACCAAGGCACCCTCCCCATTCCACAGTGGACTAACATTTTCCATAGTCTTCCTCTTGCTGCTGATTTGTTTATAGAAGCCCTTTTTGACATACCTTGCTAACTCTAATTCCAAACAGGCCTTGGCCTTCCTCGTTGTATCCCTGCATTCTCTGACAGTGTTCCTATATTCTTGCCATGTGGCCTGGCCCTTCTTCCACATTATGTATGTGCTCTTTTTCTCATTAAGTTTACCTAACAGCTCCTTGCCCATCCACACAGGTCTCCTGCCTCGCCTTGTTCAACTTCTTTCTTATAGGAATGCACTGGTCCTGAGCTTGGGGAAAGTGGTGCTTGAATATTAGCCAGCTGTCCTGGACCCACTTCCTTTCTAGGACCCTGGCCCAGGGGATTCCTCCAAGGAGCTTCCTGAAGAGGTCAAAGTTAGCTCTCTTGAAGTCCGGGGTTGCAATCCTACTTCTTGCCCAGCTTCCTCCTCGCAGGATCGTGAATTCCAACATGTTGTGGTCACTGCAGCCAGGACTACCACCAACCCTCACATTTCCCACTAGACCGTCTCTGTTTGTTAGCATCAGGTCTAACAGCGTCCCTCCTCTTGTTGGCTCATCAACTACTTGCATCAAGAAGTTATCTGCAGTGTTCTGCAGGAACCTCCTGGACTGTCTGTTCCCTGCTGTGTGATTATCCCAGCAGACATCAGGGTGGTTCAAGTCCTCTGCAGGGACCAGGGCCTGTGATCGTGAGGCTTCTCGCGGCTGCCTGTAGAAGGCCTCATCCACTTCCTCTCCCTGCTCAGGAGGCCTGTAGTAAGCCCCCATGACAATGTCGTCCCGGTTGGCCTGCCCTTTAATCCTCACCCACAGGTTCTCGACTCGTGCTTCGTTCTCCCCTGCGCTGAGCTTCATACTCTCCAGTTGCTCTGTCACATAAAGAGCTACTTCACCGCCTTGCCTTCCTGGCCTATCCTTCCTGAAAAGCCTAAAGCTATCCATACCACATTCCAGTCATGAGAGCTGTAAAGAACAGTCATTGGGAGTTCAGACAGCCAGCGATAACCAGACTAATTTCTAATTACCACTACAGTTAGAATACCAATTGACTGTTTAGAGTACCAATGTATATTCATTTAGTTTTACATTTTAATTTAAGAAGCATAATCAAATCCTAATTTTAAAAAGCGTTTATATATATATATATATATAAATTTTAGTAATGAAATGAGCTAGAAATATTCCAGTGCATCAAAGCAAAATGGAATGTCTTGATTGAACTGAAGCAATTAAGAAATGTTTCAGGCAATTAAATTTTGTGACAAATATCAAAAATTGGCTTTGTTTCATTTCAGTACAAGTCTATTCTGAAGATGTCATAATTTCCACTGAATGGAAATCTCACGTTTCTACCATCTTCACATTTATTGTTACTGATTTTTAAAATCTCTTGAAAATGGCTTCACATATTTTTCCCAATAAGGCAACCATGAAATAAACATATTTCTTTTTGCTTGTGATGAATTTGGCTTGTGTTTGAACTTGTATGGTGGCAATTTCCCTTTCTTTCCCCCTCTCTTTTTAATTATATTTATTATCTTTTTTTTTTTTTTTAAATTGGTCTTGGAGCTCAGGGCATCTCCTCTCCTTGGGTAGATATAGGCAGTGCTCAAGCCCACAATGACAGTGATGACAAGTAGAGTCTCCAGCAGATATGGCAGAAACACAGCCACAAGAAAGCAAGGTGATATGATTTGGGACATGAAGCCTGAAATCCTCAAAATGTCACTGGAGTTATCCCAAATTTTTCCTTCACTTGTCCCTTTTGAGACAACATACTGTCCTGTCTTACCATGCCAAACTTGTGGTTTGCCAACATATCTCTGGTTTTGTATTTTAAACTCTCAAAGAAAAGATTGTTTTTCTTGAAAAAAAAAAAAAGAGTCTCATTGCACTATCTGTTTGATCCGGAATTTTGTGATAATGAATGTCCTCCTGAAGATATTTTTTCAGATAATGAACTTCCTTTTGCCTGTGCATTATCTGATTGGTTTCAATAGTCTGGTATATTACGGAAATCTCATAACAATGTTATATTACTGCCTTGGCATTTAATACAAAAGCGAAGCACAAATCTCCTCATTATTGTTAATCCTCTTGTCTGGTGAATAACAAATTTTCTATACCAAGGCACATAACTTCTTATGATTGAGGGTTAATCAATGAAGGCTGTTAGAAATCAATCAGTGCTGTATTTTCAATAACAAATTACCTTCTGATTAGGAGGCAAAAATAAGTGCAGGATATGCCAAAAGAGAAATTCCTTATATCCCTTAAAATCCAAAGGAGCAGGACAAAACAAAACAACCTCCTGCAGAAGACATAAAATTTTTGGTGTTTAGGTAAATATTCACAGCTTCATCTGACTTCAGGGCAAGACTTGAAGGAATTCCCTGTAAAAGTTGTGCAGAACTGTTTTGCAGGAAAAAAAGAGTAAGGTATTTTCTGAGGAATGTGGTCCAAAGATAGGTGCATTAGACAAATTAATTGAAAACAGATATCCTTCAGTTGAAATTGAAATTGGTTCTAACATCCTATTCTTCAGTCAAGCATTTAAAGATATGCTTATCTGAGTGTTCATATAGTCTGAAATCACTGAAGTCACTGAAAATGACCCTACAACCAAACCAAGCCATGCTGAACTGAGTTTCTTCTATTTTTTACAAACATATGGAAATTACACAGTTAAGAGTGCTATTGCTGTAGCTTGTCTTTTGCTAAGATAGACTAATAAACATGGCATTTTTAATGTAGAATTTGCATAATGCTTCTGTTAATTTGTTATTTTCATTATGGCAACAGAATGAAAACGATATATTACACTCATAAAAACACACAGCAGCACTAATCCCCATAGTAATTATATTGTTAACTGAATTGCATCTTTCGCATGGTCATTATTATTATTTATAAAGCCCCTTGTTAAAGGCTCAGAGAAATGCAATGAGAAAGTTTTTTGATTTTACTACATGAGGAGTAAAATACCAAAGGGAAAGTCAGGAGTGAGGGGACTTAGAACGAAACACAAACCAAAGATTAGTGCATAAGTTATGCTTCAATGCAGATCAACCAACAACCTTGTCTAGATGTGGATTTTTTATAAGTGTGGAAGAAGCTGACCTACCACTTGTTATATTTTATTATCGCAGAAGACCCTGGTTCAGGTCTCTGCTCCATACAATGAGGACCTGTAAGGGAAAGACAGCTGGTGTGACTTCAGCAGCATTAAATACTGCTGTTCTACAGAGGTCCGTGAGTCCATATCAGACACCTTTATAGCCATGTCTCATCTAATCCAGGATCTTGTCTTTGATACTAACACAGTCTTTGCACAGCAAAGAAAGAACTGAAAATTTCGTAGTAGACAACTAAGAAAAAACCTCCCAAGTTGGGAAATTCATGGTAGTGTCAGTGTTTGACTTGATCCTCTAATATGCAGTTTGCATGTGTTTTATTTTAGCCATAGTTGTATAATTCGATTGCCATCATGTAGGTGTCTAATGCCCTAGGTTATTCTGTACATCTGTGGGGGCTGGAATATGGTAAGGATTAATGGAAGATCTTTTTGGGTAGTAGCCAGAGGCTAAGCAAGGTACCCCCAGGACACCTCCAGACACCCTATATGTAGGTGTGTGGCACCCTGTGTGTGGTCAGTTGACTTCTTCTCTGGGCTCTGCTGACTGTATTGCCCATATCTCCAGGGGCCATAAGAGGAATGTGGGCACCTAGTATATGTTGCAACATCAGCATTAGGAATCGTGATCTCAAATTGTGAATGCAATTCAGTTGCTTAGACAGAGGAATTTTGTACATTTTAGAAACCTCAGGGTATCAGAGATTTCTGTTCAGGCTCACCTGACATTCCCACAACTTACAAGAACCACATGAGTTTTGGGTACAGAAGCTAGCAGTTAGGTGGGTTATGTTAGGACATGTCCAATGGACTTGGGTGTGGGCAAGTGGGCACCATGGCAGCATGGGTGCAAGTTGTATGCGTGAAAACTGCAGAATACAAAATGCATAATCGTTGCCTGTGTCCTACAGGCAGAAACTAAGGCATGGGAAATACTTACCAAAATTTGGTGTTTCTTCTAGCTGATAGAAATGGAAAGATCTTGAGTGAGTGAGAATTAGTGTAATCCTCAGGAAGGGGAAAATGATGATATTCAAATAAAAGCTAATGAAAAATTGAGTGAATTATCATGATGTTAAGCAGGAGACTTCAACACCATTACTTAAGATGAAAGACTGAGAGAATAGGGTTCACTTAGAATAGGAAAGACATGATAAAAGCACTGTAGTGCAAAAGTTGAAGGGAGGGAATATGTTTTCCATGTTCCTCATGAATAGGTCATGAAATAAGAAGCATTAATACAACAAGTTTTGGAGTTTCAGATTATACACTGTGAAAGAATATTCTGGCAGTAAGCATGAAGAAATGCTAGAATAAATTGCTGGAATTAAGCACGGACTCTGTCCCAGAGGGCTTTATAAATGGGATGAATAAACATCTGGAAAGAGTGACCTAGGGACAGGGAATTAGTCTACATTATTTCTTGATGTCCTGCCAACCCTAATTTTCAATAATTGAATTTTAAATTATCATTA
Organism: Nothocercus julius; assembly: GCA_013398735.1. Taxonomy (NCBI): domain Eukaryota; kingdom Metazoa; phylum Chordata; class Aves; order Tinamiformes; family Tinamidae; genus Nothocercus; species Nothocercus julius. The sequence continues at coordinate 469,127 of VZSV01000205.1, read as the reverse complement.
CTGATGTTTACATGGGCAGACAGAGAAGGCTGGAAGCAACACTCCTTTTCCCACTCCTTTTCTACCTTCTTAAGGCTCCTTGGTGCCTAACTTCCATCTTTGGTTTCCTTCTTTTATTCACTGTTCTATAATGTGCATCACACTTTCTCCCTACCTGCTTCCTTTATAATTCATCTACCAACACTGAATCTAAGCGTTCCTCATCTATAAACATCATGCATGATTACATATCCCTTATAACCTCCTCTATCTGCTCCCCGCCCTGCACAGACACTCAGTGCCTACTGAACAGTGCCATTAGTTACTGAATATTCACAGCAGTGTTGCTGTTTGAGGTAATCTTTATTTTTCCCCTTTTCTACTGCACAGCAGCACTCACTGACTTACAGCACTCTGAGGGGGAAAGCAAGATTGAACCATTCTCTCATCTCATTCTCCAATGTAAAATAGTTAAGTACTATAGGAAGCTATTTTTTATTGCTTTTGTGCTTCTATTCCTTTAGCCACCTACACAGCTGCCAGATGATATAAGACTGTGACAGACAAGTTGAGATAAATCTTGCTGCAATGGCATAAAATATAGCCACCTGCTGCCAGAGACTATCACAATTTCAGGATGTGAGGAGGCAGATGGATGCAGATATTTGGACTTCGGTCATTAAGCTCACAACCCGACTTATTTAACTAAAGTGTCATGAAAAAGCAAAAGAAACCTTGCTTGGATTGATGTATTTGTGGCATGCTGCTGCTCAGTTGATGAGCAATGACTTTGAGCAGTGAAGAAAGGTGCATGGTGCCTGCCTGGGTTGCATCTGTATTTGTAAACCAGCAAGGCCAGGGCACAGGCCTGATGGCTTCACCACCACGTAGTGACTTTCAGGATTTATTACACAGTGATGGCCTTGAAGGAAGGAACACCAAAACTGACTTCAGCACATACGCATCAGGGATCTTAGAGGAAGAGAAATCTGGGATAATTGACCTGTCAGAGAGGATTTGAGTTGTTAGAGACAGCAGAGAAGACTTTTTGCTTTACTGTGATAGAGGAAATGTTTTATTTTTTCAAGAAGGTTACACTCTTTAAAAAGAGTGTGTTGAAAGGTGGTCTGGAAGGAAGGGAGACTGCCCCTTCACCCCTTCTTTCAACAACTACTGAACCCTGAGCTGTTTTTTGGCAGAAAACAGCTGAACACAGACTGCAGCAGTTTAGGAAGCTGTAACATAGAGCAGTAACCATATGGGTCACACAAAGAGACCAAGAGATGACAGAGAAGAGATGAGGGTTAGCATGGGCCTCAGGGACATCGAGACCTTCCTAAAGAGGAGAGGATTTGCTGCTGCTCAGAAGTTCACTGAATGAACTGAACAAAGGGCAAGCAAGGATACAGCGAGAAAACGAGTACTGTGCAGAATCATTTTAATAGATATTCTGTTTGGCAAAGATATGATGTTTGTTAAGAGCGACTGTGTCAGTAACCATAGTAAAATCTAGGTGGATGGGCCATGTGTGGACATGTGCAAGCAAGTGAGTTACCGTAGCTTTGGAAGTTATTTCTTGTTAGCTGAGCATTGAAAATAACTGAATAAGCATCACCTGCTGCAAGTGCAGAATGAAAAGTTTTGGCTCCTACAGCTACAAAATGTTTTCCTTGGCACTTACAGTGGACAGGATCTTTTCATTTGATGATATAAATCTAGAGGTGACTTATATCAAGATAACTTTGGTATTGTCTTACCCTTAATCATTTCTCATGATAGAGCTATATCAGCAAAGTTCCGTAGATCCGACAATCCTGATCTAGATAGTGGGAGTTATGAATCATATAACAGAAACTGAAGGATGGATTTCACATGGGATAATGCTGACGGGAGGCTTGGGGGTTCATAGTTCTGTTAGTTTCTTCTCCTCTGCCTTTTATTCCTTTCCTACTGATATATATGTACCAGACTTCTACCATAAGTATAAAGCAGTCTCCCAGGGAAATATACTCTCCTGATAAGAAATTTGTGTTTTAGATTAACTGAGTCACAGAATCATTAAGTCGTTGATGTGGTAAAGATCCTCCAGATTCCTCCTCAGGTGCAGGAACCGGTATTTCCCTTTCTGAGCTTTGCGAGATTCCTGACAACACTTCTCTGCAGCCTGAAAGGTCCCTCTGAATGGCAGCACAACCATCTTGTGTATTAGCTGGTCACAACCCTTTGAGCCCAACAGTTATTAACTGGTTCTAATGAAGCCCAGTTATAATTCCCAAAAAAGTCTTAGCATATCCCTTCCAAACCTGGTCTTTCAAGTAAACTCTGGTGAAACATGGCATTAATGTCCTGTTTCCTGAAACTGACTTTGGAAACTGGAATTGGCCAGCTAGGGTGTCTACGTGATAATACATTGGTAAATGAATAGGTAAATCACTGTGATCCTACTGACATATCTCCAACAGCAAAGTGCTTAGGCAAGGACAAGGCACTGTTATATTCTTGGAAGAGCATCTTCCTCCTTCCATTGGGTGTTTTTAATATAATTAGTTTGGGAACAAAAAAAAAAAAAAAAAAAAAAAAAAAAACCTTTGCTCTATAAAACCCCAAAAGGATTCTAAGATGGTTATAAATGAGAATGTGAGGAAGAGGAGGCAGGGTAAGTTTAGCAAATAACTGGGAAATTGTGGAGGACATTTGAGGATGGTTAGAAATCACTTCCAAAGCATCTCTGTAAAGGAAAAATACCAACTAAATTTCATCATGTATCCCACAGCCACCCCTTCCCTGCGTAACTCTGTCTATATACTCTCCCTTAATTGGTTTGAATGGCCTTTGCTCTTTTATTTTCTAAGCTGAAGTTCATGTCTTGCAAGAGTTGGTTATGTTTCTTTTGCTCATTACATTAACTACTCAGTTGGAAGAATTAATTAGTTGATTACGATAAAGTCTAATTACTGTTTGCAGTTGGATTAATTAACCAAATTCCCAGAGATCCCTTCTACTCCCTAGTTTGCTCCAGTGTAAGCAAGAAGGTACATCCTAAGGGATAATGACTTGTTAAACTATTTAATAAGTAGCATCTGCAATAGACACCTTTTCAACATCCAAACACTGGGATTCAGCACTGGATGTACCTTTGAAAGGTTTTCATTGACCAGAACAAATAGGAGGATGGAGAGAAATATTAGCATGATGATGCAGGATAAGTGACGTGAAAGACTTTGTTGATTGGCACCCAGTTTCCGCATATGAAAGCAGATCTGCTCTGAACAAAGTTCCAGACAACACTATGCAAAAAGCACTAAAAACAGTACATCAGGAAACTTAGTGTGGACCCCTTATTGCCCATTTGGCAGTTACAAGGAAGTTGTGCATGGCTGACATGAATAAAAAGACTGGCTTTGCATTTGCCTAGAGCAAATTGCATCAAACATGGGCCCAGTCCTCATCCATTTTGCATCAGGCATGTTGATGTTCATCCATCTTCATTGCTGGTACATTGGACTGGGAACCATGATGACTCAGGTGGGAATATATGTGCCATTTTCTGACAGTCCATTTTAAGGAGTGGCTGTAAGGACACTGCTGGTGCTAGTGTAAGTTTTTCCTGCTGGTCATATAACCTTGCATGCCCTCTGGGGTTGTGAGTTACTATGTAGTGTAGGCCTAGGCTAGCCTGATGCCTGTCTAACTTAGGTATCTACAGTATAGGCTTCATCCAGCTCATCTCCTTTGACATTTTTGGTAACCACAAACAGACATGTTTAGAGAGAAATTTATCTACCTCAGGATGAGATGACTGGCATACAATAGCGAGAGCTATTACTCCCTATTGGTAGAAATCTTATTTTTGATTTGGTCTATCCCACTGTGACTACTGATGAGTGTTAGTGAAACTGCATAAAAATGAGTAGGACAAGGCATGTGGCTGTACCCTAACAGTGTTAATAGGTCCAGCAAATAATAGAAAGAGAAAGGATGTTCAGACACTTTTCCTTATCTAAGGGAAGTTGTAGCTTTAGTGATGGAACGTAATCTGAAGTGTAATAACAAGGAGCAAAAGCGAACACATGTGTATAACCAATGATTTGGGCAATGATAAGAATAACGACCTATGTGTATGCATATGTATATATGCAGTGTGTGAACAAGGTTGGTAATCACTTTGACAATATATAATAAGAGATACTGGGATATATAAATTTTTCCATACTAGTAAATGGAGTAGTGCAAGTTAATGCTCTTGTGGACTGAAACTAGTTTGGGCCTGAGCCAATGGGTTATCTTTCAAAAAGTTGCTGAAGCAATTAGCATGGGCAAAGGATTGTATATAATAGGCAGCAGCATGTCGCCAAGCTGTTTTGGAAGGTAATAAAGCTTTTCATGGATGTGGTGATGGAGAATGATCCCTGGTATGTTTAATTTACCGCCATAATAGCAGCAATATTGTCTGTAAAGGCAGCTCTATTAAACAGCCTCTGCCTTCACACCACCAATAGCTTCTTCCCTACTTTCTCATGTCCTTCATTCTCAAGCATATTGCAGCTTTTCAGGATGGCCAAATAAAAGAAACTCAAGTATCAGTTCTGGTATTGAGTTTATATCATGGCTTTAATGTACTGAAGATGACATAGACCTCAGGAAGGACAACAGCCTTTGGTCCCAATCTTCCAGTTGCATCTCCTGCTGTTGAGATGCTACAAGATGACAAGGAGCACGCTGGTGAAGGGAGGCTTGTTAAATCTATAGTTTGACATTTCTGTACCTTCTGATTGTACTTTGACACAAGAAATATTTGCAATATCTGCTTTAAGAAAAGCAGCATATGGAAAAGTGGCCTTAAGTTTGAGATTAAGACAATTAAACCTAAATGTCTGGATCTATATGGCTACCTGTGTCCTCTAGTCACTCTAGTCAGTGAATACCTAGCAGCAACCTATGAAACAACTTGACTGACCAAACATGAAGGGCTTGACTGGATTGCCTGCCTGTGAGCAACCATGTAGGAGTGCAGGAGTATGGATCATCTAAACTGCTTACAATCCGCAATTCCCTTACAGTGTGAACTGGGCTTAGCCATTTAATGCTTGGTTGTGTGATCCATTGCATCATGGTTCTTAATGTGATCAGTCAGTAGATGCAATGTGAAAGTCTAACCATGACGGCAGTAACTGTACTCTTTTGCCAGACAGTATAGTGTGAAAAAGGAAAAGACCTTTTCCAAAAGAACAATTAAATGCATTGAGTGTACCCTGATGTTCAGCAAAGACAGATGCCAGGAATTGTTTTGTGCTGTTGCCAAACCTTTTGGATGTTCCTTTCACATCACTAGTTGTACATAATGACAAAAGCAGCTGTATGTAATGACAAAAACAAGAGCTGTTAAGGCTGGGATTGTAGAATGCTTTTTCTACTGTGAAGTTATCTTTCCTCCATCAACCCCAATAATTTCAGCTCAGCAGTGCAAAAATTCAAGGCTCTCCTACAGCTGCTGTTGATACGCTGCTCTCTGGCAAGCTGTCTTCTTTTCTGATTGTTTCTCTTCACTGTCCCATTGAAATTTGCAAGTAAACTTCCAAGCAGCACACTGTGGAGAGAAATATTGTGAACTGAATAACACTATAGACTTTAGAATGTGCACTGGCATATGGCCAGTGGAGACAACATCTGGAAATGAATAGGACGAATTTAGTTGTATTAGGTGAAGGCTGTGAGTCACCACACAGCTGCATGCACAATGCATTGAGGAGGCAATAGTTTTGTGGGAAGTTGAATGCTAGTATATCCCAGAAAATAGGAGAACATAATAGAAACTGTTGTAGCACTTTGTGAGCTTGATGTACAACCTAACATTAACTGGAAGGGTTATTGCCCTTTACAGACATGTGCTTTAAGGTTAAAGAGGCTGGAGGTTATTCCAAAGTCACACACATCAGAAACTAAATTTAGAGCATCTAGGAGTGAAATCATTCTCCCAACAAAAGAAATGGTAATTTTCCAGGCTTCAGTGGAACCAGGATTTCCCCTGATATGTATTCTGGCTTCCACTGCTACCTCCTGTTTAGTCCTTCTTCCAGTATTCCATGTGGAAAATTCCCACAGGTGGTATTGACACAATTTTTCAGGCAGGTTGCTTAAATGAGAGAGAGAGATGGACAACATTTGAAGTAGCTAGTGTTAGGAATAGGTCTATTGTAGGAAAAAGAAAATAATTTAAAGGATCGTCTGTCCATCTAAATCATAAATTCATCATGAGCAACTTGCAGAGTTTCTGCACCACTGTGTACAAAGCTCATTCAAGATTTAAACTCAACCCATGTTGCTCTTCTGCTTTGGATATAAATTTAAACATAGTAATTTGTTTAGTTTCGTTAATTTGTTTTTGTGTCATATTTTGTGAGCTAAATATGAAGTTTTTCAATGGAAATCTAGAGATAAACTAGAGGAAACGGCCACAAACTGAAACACCAAAAGTTCCACAGGAACTTTAGGAGAAATTTCTTGACAGTGAGGGTGACAGAGCACTGGAACAGGCTGCCCGGAGAGGTTGTGGAGTCTCCTTCTCTGTAGATCTTCCAAACCCACTTGGACGCAGTCCTGAGCCACATGCTGTAGGTGACCCTGCGTGTGCAGGGGGGTTGGACTAGATGATCTCTAGAGGTCCCTTCCAACCTTAGCATTCTATGATTCTATGATAAAATAGACACCTGCATCTGGTTAGATGAATTGAAGCCCTTGGACGTATAGACTAGATCTGCAAGAGCTATGATGAGAGTCAGAGTTGGCTCATATTAGGCAGCTAGTTGGTGTCAGAGAGCAACAAGAGAGCAGTTGGAAGTCTAGGCTACATTTCTAGCGAAAAAAAAACAAAAAACAAACAACAACAACAACAACAAAAAAAAAAAAAAAAAAAA
>VZSV01000205.1:376089-453487 GCA_013398735.1 Nothocercus julius | reverse complement strand
GCAAAGACCTCTCTGCTGGGGTCTGTAAAAGAGATCTTACCAGCAAAGTTTTATAGGACCCCATATGCCAACCTGACCATCAGAGGTCAGGTTTACAGAGAAGTGCAAGATGGTGGGGTGGAAACTTAAAATATCCAGACGTACACTTGTTTTGTTGATTTGTAGCTTTGGGAAAAATCATTTTTCTCTTGTCCTTGTTAGGCAGTGGTGTCTGATTGTAACCAGGGCTATTACAGCTATACAGATCCACACATGAATAGAAAATAGCAAGTCAGTAGACGCTGTTACCCCTTTCAGAAAGACGGTAATAATTATCAAATACCTGTTTAGCCTTAGGGGTTATGAGCAATTATGTGATTTAATCATTTTAACATTAAAAAAAATGTATATTTATGCTAAATCATGTGACATTTGGAACAGTTGCAGCTGAGCTCACATGGATTGGTGGTAATATTGTTTTTTTTTATTGTTTTTTTTATTTTTTTTTATTGTTTTTTTATATCAGGAAATATTCAGCACATTTTGAGGTCTGAGAACACTTGATATTTCTCAGAAGATATCTTAATACCCTTTAACAGCAGACTCTTTTAAATATTATTTCGTGTTCTGGTATACATCTCTGTGTTCTGGAAATGGTAAACCAAGAAGATTTTGAAAATTAAATTGTGAAAGAAAGTGTTGCAGGTGATGGTCATTCTTCAGATTTTCTTTGGACAATTTTGTTTTGTTTTCTTGTTTTCTTTGGCACAATTTGCAAAAAAATGGTAAAAAAACTTTTTTTAAGGAAAAACATATTTATAATTCAAGGGCAGCGGAGGGGAGACACATGTGCCTTCTGTTTCCCCCTTTTAGCTCTGTGTAATCAACTGGTAGCTGAATGAATCTTCAGTCTTCATACCTCACCACTCATCAATGGATGCCAACAAATATGACCCAATTTCCAGAAAAGCTGTGCAGTCACAATTTACTTTTTTTCTCTGGAAACAAAGCCAAACCAAACCAAAACAAAAAACAAAACAAAACACACTCAACTCATCTTAGTGTCGCTGAATATGCAGCCTCAAACAGCTCTTGAACGGATATCCCTCACCTCATGATTGAACCTATGGTGTTGTTGGGTGCATTATTTACTGTACTATACTGTTGTTGGGTGCATAACATTCCTGGCTCTTCAGATGGAAGCTGCTATGGTCATTCAGTAGAGTTCAATGAAAAATGGAAGCAATTTCATGACAGGCTATCATGGAATATTTCCCTACATTTTGCTGAAGTTTCATATTTCGCTATGATCCTATGACAAGGGAAGATTTTGCTTTGCTAATATTGTATTTCTTGTAAGTCATTAAAGACTTTTAAACATCAAATGTGTACAGTCATGACCTGAACTAAACTTCAGTAGGTAGAAAAAAGGTCTTGGCTGTTCCCTGAAACCTACCTGGCTACCATATGAGCACAAACCCTTTCTCCAAAGTCTGACTAGATGTTCCTTATGACTGCATCCTTCCTCTTACCTTAACTGGCAAGCAGTTATTAGTGTCTCTAATGATGTCTCAAAGATGCATCATGAACTTTTCCTCATCCTACTCACCTCATACCTCCATTATCAAACTGAACGCGTTTCAGGAACACAGAAAGACTACTGTTTTTTTTTTTTTTTTTTTTTTTTTTTTTTTTTTTTTTTTTTTTTTTTTCTGTCCGAATGAATGTTTTTATTGTAAGCTGAGGTATAATCTTTTGTGTGAGTAGTGTTTCAAATTAAAATCCTTATGCTACAGAAGAGGAGCATTATTCTTTTCTACCCCTATTTGGTATAGAATTTTAGCATTTTTTCTTATTCTGCCAAAAGAAATTACTTTCTTTGGTGGGGCTCTTTCTTTTTCCCTTTACAGCCCAGTCACGCTTAAAAAAATGTAAAAACAATCAATGCCAGCTGAAAGATAGATATATCCTCTATTGAGTAAACAAAGTTACTGTGTATTGGCAAAAAGTTCTTTGCATTGAACTCTTCATAGGACTCAAGTTGCCAATTCCAATAAATCAGTGTGCTGGACTTCTACTTAGTCAATGTTTCCAGGCAGCAACTAGAAAGCATAATACTTTGAAGTGTAATGAATCATATCAGTAAGTAAATCTATTCTCAGTCTCTCAACTTGTGTTAGAGACTACCTATATAATGAAGTAGCTGCCATATCATTGTATGGAGAGACAAGACATCTCATCTGATAGATGAGTGTATCCTTTCCTCCCTGGTGAAAATATCCTGCTGTGGCCAAAGAGGAAAGTATCCCTTACATTTTTTTTTTTTTCCTCATGTCCTGTTTTGGAGGTTAGTTTATTAAGAGTAGAAGATGACTGGGCAAGAATACAACCTCCTTCCAGGGAATCCTAGAGATATTTTATCCACGATTATGAAATAATGTCACCATCTAAACAGGACTAATCACTAAGATTAGTTAGAAATCTTCTTCTCAGACTAACTGAGCAAACCTGTTTTTGCCATGTTCTATTTCTGATTGTGATTTGGGTTTGAGGACATTCCAACTACATTGATATTTGGCACATTCTGCACACAGAACCTTTTTGGGGTGGGGTTTTGATTTAATCCACAACAAATGGAATAAATAACATCTGGTGGTATCCAGAGACTAGATAGTGATAACTATTGTAACATGGATGTCTCTCTGGTAGACTACTATAATTAAGCAAGATGCGTGTGATTGGGCATGATGAGCCCTCTGTATATGAAGACTATTTGAATGGACAAAGTAGACAAGGAGTTGGAGGGGGAACAACGACAAGGAGGAGATCAGTAACCTATTTTAACTGCTCACCAACATTTGCTGGAGTTAATTAAAGAGCTGCTGACTGCTGACTCAGCCCTTTATCCTCTAGGTTATCCCAGCTTTACATTAGGGAACTGCTGGAGAATGTGCATCTATGCTTCCTTTCCTCTCTCAAATGTCTTACTACAATTAGGGTTTCAGGTGACCAAAGGAGATTTAGTCCAGTGAGCGTCAGTTAGGATTCAAGTGCTAATGAGATTATAAAAAATTGTGTGGATGATTTTTGGCAACTCTGTCCTAGGAGGTAAGCCCTGGACATTATTTCTCTTTGGTTTCATGGTTAGAGTGGGCAACTCTTTTTGTGCAACTGGAAAAAAAAAAAAAAAAAACAAAACAAAAGAAAGAAAGAAAAAAAAAAACAGTCTATTATTCTAGTGCATCCCTTGAAACTTGTCAGTCACAGCTTAGGTCTGCAATGGTTTTGATGAGAATCTGTTATCTCCCTTTTAATCAAATTGTGTTCTTTTTTTCCTCAGGCCCTTTGTAGAGACCAGATGGCACCATTGTGTTATACCACAGAAATATTTGGCTTCATCCTAAAGAGGCACTTGGCAAGAGCATTGGTAAAATGCTACTGCAGATGGTCCAGTAGAGTGTTGCCACAGTAGTTGCTCAAATTCAGTTTGTCAGGATTGTTTTCTAAGTGCTTGGTTGGCATACTATTTGAGTACCATGTTGGCTGTAGACTGAGACCCAGAGGCAGACATAGCCTTCTTTTAACAATAGCACCTCTGTCAGGAACAAAACCGGCCCCTTTTATCAAGATACCCTTTATGGTCTTTAAATAGAAAATTGTGGTCGTGCTAGGTTGAATCTGAGGAGAGCATGACTTGGAAAGTGAATAGTCCTTCTGGGCTTGGAGCAGAATAGACTGAAGTGCTGATTGCTCTTTTGTTAGAGAAAACTGAAATACAGAAATGTTTGTAGGATTCTACTGGTGATTTCCAGGCTGATGACTCAGGTTATGAAGGCTCACATGCCCGCTTGCTCAGGAGATATTTAGATAGAAAATGAGACGCTCATAGACTGTACCTTACTTGTGAAAGCCCATTTCCTAAGATGAAATTCTAATGGTGCTTCTTAAGGGGTGCCAAATGCCTGGTTTACTGGTTCTCTTCTGGAAAAAGGATTTTGTTGACATCTGAATTCTGTTAATCAAGCATGCTTTGTTCTCAGACTTCACCCTGTGTTGACTTTGCCCCAGAGGAATCATGGCTGCTATTGTGACAGAAATTTAATTTTCCGGTGCCTCTTGGACAAGTGCCATTAAATCCTTTGGAAAATAGGACCCAGATCTTGTGCTGACTCCAGGAGCTAGCAGAAAGCCAAGTGGAAGATACAAGCACTGGCTGAGCCATGGAGCATAGCACTGCTGCAATGGGTACCGGTTGAACTCTGCACATCATATTTACATTCAACTTCAGATATGGCAAACCCTGATGTTCCTGAAGCTTACAAATATATCATTGATTTTGGTTAGATCTCTGTTTGACTGAATGGGAAATAATATATTTGAATGAGAAATAATACATTTGAATGCTAATGGGAAAGGACATTTGGGAACTTAATGCTGAGGGACTACCCTAGTTTTGACATTCCAGATTCTTTGTAGGCCGATGAAGGAGAACTGGATGCCTCAGAAAGAGTCAAAGATGACATTTTGTCAATTCCTTCAAACTTTCATATTTACAATGGACCATCATCTTTACTCTACCTGAAAATAACTAACTGGAATACAAAATGTAGTTGCAGCTATCACTGGTGGAGCTGGACTGCACCAGCTGATGGCTCAGATAACTGAGTCCCCCTACCACAGTGTTGATAATCTATCTTCAAGTTCCTTGTTCTATCCTCACAGAAGACTTTCTCCTAGCTGTGAGCTCTGTGAAAATCTTCTTGAAACTTACTTGCTAGATTTAGCCCTCATTCTGCAGAGTAGTGTTGTCAATAAGATAATAGTGAGCCTCACTTTCTAGGAGAAACAAGATTTGACATATGCCACTCTGTCAGTCAAAGTCATGCACCTTTTTGCAATATTTCAACGTGCCTGTCATGCTAAAAGGTGGTTGTGCCAGCTTTGAAGGCTGTTTCTTGTTTGTTTCATTTAATGCAGAATAAACAGTTTGCTTTGTTCCACATATTTATCTTATTTGGTCTTTTATTTCTGCTCATAAAGACATTTTGATTTTTTTTTAAAATCTATATACAGAAAAAAATCTATAAATATTTCATGGTAACAGATTTGATATACATCTGCTCTTGGGTGGTCATCACAGCTGTGAGGCTGGTCAGTTTAGCCAAATGGAGTATTTTAAGTCTCCTGATTGCCATGCAAAACTGAATTAAAGAGATTTGGAGAGTGGATGTTTGTCAACAAATCATCTGAACCTTTCATTTTGAATTAGGTGGGTAGGATGAGAACCTATGTGTTTTCTGTTTTGGGATCCCTTCTTAAAAGGAAGAGCAGATTTTTCAATAGCTGGAGAAAATAGAGGCCTAGAGCAGCCTTGTCTTGCTCCAGGAAATCCATTTCAGGTGCTGAAATAGAAGAATAAAGCAATAATAAAACAGAGCAAGAAATGGGTTGTGCCCACAGGGTTTGGAAAGATGAAAATAAAAGTGCTTTCCAGGAGACCTTCAGAAGACTCCCAACCCCCAAAGGTCCCTGTTTCTCCTCTTGGACACACTAAAGCCTTTTATTTATTCTCATGTGGCATGTGAGAATGATATATCTAGCTGCAATTACAAACTGTTGGAGAGAGACATGAGCAATAGGTCTTCCTAACTGACACTACTCTTCATGCTTACATTATGCTTGAAGTTACCTACAAATATATATCAGGGATGTGAGTCATCTGTCTAATCATAGGCCCTTAGTAACTTTTGATGTTTTCTGGGATTTGCTCCAGTTGTTATTCCAGGAAGGTTCATTTCATTGCTGATTCTTATCACATCTGCCACAGCAATTGCAGGTATCTCAGATACACTAGGACATCTGAAATGACACTAAAAGCCTCTTTTTGATTAACTAACTTGAGTCACTAGGGGGTATGATTCAGCCTGACAGTGTCACCTAGGTGTAGGTGTCTCAGCTCCCATCACAATTAACGAAGATCTAGTCAATGCAGAATCACAGAATGGTTGAGGTTGGAAGGGACCTCTAGAGATCATCCAGTCCAACCCCCCAGCTCGAGCAGGGACACCTAGAGGGCGGGTTTTGAAGATCTCCAGAGAAGGAGCCTCCACAAACTCTCTGGGCAGCCGGTTCCAGGGCTTGGTCACCCTCACAGGAAAGTTCTTCCTCACATGGAGATGGAACTTCCTGAGTTTCAGTTTGTACCCCTTGTCCCTTGTCCTGCCACTGGCCACCACGAAGAAGAGTCTGGCCTCATCCTCCCCACATTCTCCCCTCAGGTACTTATACGTATTGATCAGATCTCCTCTCATTCTTCTCTTCTCTAGGCTAAACAGGCCCAGCTCACTATCGTATGAGTCTTTCCTCATACAATAAATGTTCCAGTCCCTTAATCATCTTCGTGGCCCTATGCTGGACCTTCTCTAGAAGCTCCATGTTCCTCCTGTACTGGGGAGCCCAGAACTGCACACAATACTCCAGGTGCAGCCTCACCAGAGCTGAGTAGAGGGGCAGCATCCCCTCCCTCAACCTGCTGGCAACACTCCTCCTGATGCAGGCCAGGATCCCATTGGCCTTCTTGCCCATGAGGGCACATTGCTGACTCATGGTTAATTGCTGTCAACCAGGACTCCCAAATCCCTCTCCGCGGAGCTGCTTTCCAGCAGGTTGTGGTCGTGGGTGATAAATTTTCTTACTTTAATATATCAGTAGCTTCTGTAACTGCAACCAAGAAAGTCTACTAGGCCAGCAGCAAGAGGAGAGAACAGGCATAAACCTAATGAGGCTCAGAGCCTCTTCTAACTTTTACCCTGGAAGCACAAGGAGTAGGATTCAGCCCCTTAGCTTTAGATATCTTCTATGAAGGTGTCAACACATGATGTAATTGTCTAGACATCTTTTGTACTAGGTGACGAGACACAAACGCTCTCAGGAAAGATCTATCTCACAGATGTTTTAGTATCCCAATAGATGTATAAAATAGGTCAGATGAATCAGATGCATAAACTATGTGTTTAACTAATTTATGCAGCCCTTTGGGTTGCTGAAAAATTTCACCAAACCTATAGCATTACTATAACTTTAAAACATTTACGTATCTATTGAATTTGATTTGAACTGGCCTTAGGGTTTGACAGACCTGATGGGCTGGAAGAAGGGTGGCAGGTAGCCTGGACACTGATAGATATAAGAACCTCTAAACATAATCACCCTAAGAAACTGTGCTAAAACTAGTGCAGCTGAAGCAACCATAAATACATGAAGGAAACATTGGAAGGAAAGCCAATACACATTAAAGATGCATGTAGTGCTGTTCACTTCTGCCCTCTGTTTTGACTCTGGGTAGGCAAACACACACGTTTAAAGCTGGGAAAAGTCTTTTAAATGATGGACACGGACTTACTAATCATGGGAAACTCTGCGTAGCTCATGCGGACAATTTTGTTCATCCCTCCATTTGCTGTCCAATAGATCTGGAAAAACAAAAGATGTGCTGTACTCTAAAACCATCTTCTGGCTTATGGATCATAATGTGCCATTTGGTAAATTCATTTCTTTTTTCCAAAGTGATGAAGACCTGTTTATTTAATTAAGTGGCATTTCTGTGTGGGTTATTTTGGCAATTGCCCCTCAGAAATATTACACCCATTCCAGACGCAAAAGGACAGGGCAGGAAGAAATCAAGGGATCATTTAGTCAGTTCTCTTGCAACCAGAAAACAAATATAATAGAATGGACCTATTCAAATAGAATAGAATGAACAAATATAATAGATTGACAAATATAATATGAGGAGCTACAGTGGGCTGTAGGTGCACTTTGGATATCCCACGTAGAAGATAAAAGCACCCTTGGAAAGACTGGAAAAATGAAACAAAGCACACACACAAAAAAATCAATTTAAGCAAATGAGAAGTTCAGATTTTTTGCACCATATCCCAGAAGACTCTCAGGGTTCATGTTTTAAAAGCAGGGAAGGAAGAAAGAAAAAGAATAGGACCTGAGCAAAGTTTAGAAATAAATACACATGGATGGTCTCCAGTCTATGCAACAGTGAGATCAGTTGAAGCAGAAAAGACCTTTGGATGCTAGATTGCTTTATGGCATGCTTTGAAATAAAACAGAGGAGAAAAGAAAAACAACATCCTAGTCAAAAACTCAAGGAAAAGACATGGCTTTCTAAGACTAATGATCACTCCTCCCACACTTCAGAGTCAACACCTCTTCCTTACTTCCACCTCCCACTTTCCCTGGTCTTTTCACATCCTGATTCTCATTTCTCATTTCAAGATTCTCATTTTCCATCAAGGGTTCTACAACAACTACTTATGAAAGTGCACTGAGAGAATTTAGTAAATCAGTGGAGGGCGTGAAGGGCTAGATGCTGAGCTTTGTCTTGTAAATATGAGAAAGTTCTGACTGTTCACCCTAGGCTCAGTTGAAAACTCAAAGAGAGATGGAAGTACCTGCAGAAGGTGTTTTAGATTTAGATTTTAGATTTCTCTCATATAGACACAGATAGAGCAGTGGGCAACTGTTTTTTGTTGTTGTTGTTTGTTTGTTTGTTTGTTTTTGCTTAGTTATGCCTAACATCATTATGCTTAACTATGCTGATGCTAGATGGGATAATTTGGGGCCCCAACATGCTACTGGACTTCTTATTAGATAATCACTACATAACTATTATACTGCTGCTTATTTTGCAGTAGCTTGTCTGTGTAATTTCAGTCTTTATTCAACCTGGAAATATTTGCACAGGAAATAACAAAACACATTAGACAATAACTGAATATGAGCATACACAGCTTTCAGATGGGAAGGGTAACTGAGGTAGACCTTCAAGTGTGGGATGCAGTAGGTACGTCTAGCCAGAATGGCAGAATGAAGATGTTACTGAATATAGAACAAGTCTGAGCATAGTTTTTTCTTCTGTAGAGAATGGAGCCAACCTTTCTAAACCATGAATATGCCTTCCAGCACATAATAGCAAATGATCTAATAAAGAATCTCTCATGCCAACAATTAAGGACACTGATTCCTTTGCTGAATATTAGATAAAAGTAGAAGTATCTCAATTTGGTACAAGTTACTTTTAGTATCTAAGTGACATTTCATCTTTTTGCCCTTTTAGGAAGCACCTGTTGCCTCTGACAACCAGCCTTGTGCTCTGTATTTAAATAGTTGCTCTAGTTATAGTTAAGGAAACCAATTGGTATGGAAATCTGCAAGTGCTGCTGATGCGACACTGTGACCTCAAAACTAACAGCAAGAGAACAAGAAAAGCAAGAGGAGGTGCTTAGCAGTCTGATCTCTTTTTATACAGAAAGTGGCCCTCTGATGAATAGTAAAAAGCCTGGAGCATATGGTTTCTCCAGAGACAAAGAATCATAGTAGTACTGTGTAAGCACGGAAACCCTGTTAGATCCTGCAAGCTAAGGCAGGTTTGAGAATTTGGGGAGTTCAGATGCTTCCCATTATTTTGGAAGCTGGTGTTGCTCAGGGACAGGTCTGTCGATGTAATCTTCATGCTGAGCATAAACCAACTGAGAAGCAGCAGCACTGGTGGGATGCCTTTGGATATCCGTGCTCTATCACAGTTATGTGATTTTTCTGCTTTGCTTTTCTCTGTGTCTGAGGTGTTGTTGAAGAAATGTTGTGGAGAACAAGGAGAATCCCAGGATATTTTTTCTTTGAACCCAGAAAGTGCAGGAGGCTGTCTTCTTTTCAGTTCTTTTAACTCTAGTCTTTGCAAAAATAGATGAGCTGTGACTAATGCTGATGAAAGATACCAGCATTAAGGAGATGATTTCCTCTTCTCCCACCCAAATTATTGACTGAAACACACAGTGTGAGGAAATCCAGTTAAGTCTATATCATAGCACTGTATTTCTTTCATCACCTATGTAAAGGGATGGATAAAGGGCGTCTGCTATTCCCTCTCCCTCTATTATTCAGATGGTAAAGTAGGTAGTAAAAAGTGTTCTTATCTTTATCTTCAGTTCTGTTACTCTTCACATGCTTATCCCATTATTTCTAACAGACAAGAATAATTTCTTTTTTTTTTTTTTTTTTTAAACAGGAATATCAAGCCTGCAGATGCATCATTTTGCACTCTTGATGACTTCACTGTTAGCAGTATTATGTTACCTGTCAAATCAAGATGCAAAGGGTGAGGCAGAGTAGAACTGAGCGGAGCTTGTAAATTAAAGCACATTTTACCTAGACCTTCTAGTCATGATCTTTGCCTTCCTGAAAGCATAACCTCCTGCTCTATGCTGTGGACAGGATCTATTTTAGCTTTCAGTGCACAGATATCAAAGAATTCCTCTAGAGTTTGGATGCCCATTTCCAACTGATTAAAAGAATTATAACTACAACTCTGCAAAGGCTTGAGACTGTCTTGCAACAAAGTTATGTTTCTAGAGCACTGGGAATATTTCTGCAGTTCTTTCTTCACTGAAGGAATAAAAATGCTTTGAATACAAAGGCACAGTTGTGACTGATGTGGATGAGTCTTTAGCTGATGGCCTCAGAATTAAGAAATGGTTTAGGTCTCCAGCTTTCATGTCTCTGGAAATTTGGCTATTGTCTCCTACAGGAGTAAGATCAGGCCAATGGATACTTTGCATCCCCATCCATAACTCTTCTTGCACTCAGATTGTTTATTTGGAAAATTTTCACCCCATTAACACAAATGCTCTAAAATACAACTCTTAAGTACATTTGCTGTTTTAACTGTCTAAAAGCAGTATAAGGGGCAAAAGACAGCCACTGTACAGGACAAGTGCTGTCTCAAGCCAAGCTTACACTATTTTAGCTGAGCCTTTTGTGTTCTAAATTTGACTTTCTCGTCTCCTGTTGAAACTGGTGAGTTGCCAATCTAGAAGCCAATTATTGCTCCTATACATGAGCTCCTATAGATCCTCACTTAGTTGCTTAAGGACTTTATCATCCTCAGTTGTTTATCATGTTCAGATTTTCTATCCCAACCCTTTCCCTTCAGAGCTGGCAGAATAAGTCGGCACCAGTGCCCCAGAGGCCTCACTCTTAACTCCAAGACTGAGAAAGGTAATATTCTGTTGTAAACTGGGTAGAATCTCCCCCAAAATCTAGATTTTGACTAAATTTTGGCATGGTGGCTAGATGGGATGGAGTGAGCCAGAAGGCTGGCTATGCAATTATACTGACTTAATGAAAGCAGTGATTAGTAAGCAGGATCATCACATTCATGTTCCTTCCCACTTGGATACTCTTATCTTAATTAAGAATAATGTGCCTTTTTTCTGTTTTACTGTGTATGAATTTCTAAATGGTTTAAATATAACTGAAAAAAGAAAGGTAGTCGGTCAGTTACACAAGTAAATTGTTATCATTATAGTAATGAAACAAAAATATTTTCCTATACAAGCAGCCTTTTTGATTATAAAATATTTTTAACAGGCACCATATTTTTTTTGTCCTACACCAGGACTGTGTTCCAGGACCCTGGGTGCTAGAACTATAAAAATGATGATTACACATACTGTGCTCAGTTTGGGTCCCATTTTTTTTTTGTCTATTATTTCATTCCTCCCAGCCCTAATTGGCATGCTTCATAAGTGCTCATCTCCAGTACCTCCTCAAATGCATATTAATCACCTGGGAATGCAGAGGAAACCACCTCTGCTGCGACGATAGCTTGATTTCTCTCTGAGGAAAAGGGATTGAATCTCACCGTCTCTCTAATGGCATTATTTGTTATACTAGGGACAGACAGTTGCAGCCTAATGGAATTCAGACATAGCACAAGAAACAAAAAGAAATAAACAATTGCCAATGTGATCCTTATAATTACCTATTTGGTGACACAGAAGGTGCTTTGTCATCTTCTGAGGAGTTAATGGATTCATAATCTATCACTGAAGACAGGAAAGTCCAGTGAAAAATGATATGACCCTTCTTATATGACATTAACTCCTATAGGATTGAATATTTGTCCCTCTAAAATGCTATTTTGTTATTCTGTTGTTGTTATTGCCTGTTAACCTATCCAATGCTTGCTGACAGTGTGTTACATTGCAGCCTCCAGCCTTGTGGGTGCCTAAGCTGGTTCAGACTTGGGTATGATTTAAAGGCACTGAGGTATTCACCTGCCTCTTTGCAAACCATGGGGTAAAAGACACTGGCAGAACTCTGTTTTTCACCCTGATACTCTCTGAGAAGTTATCTTCCTAGATGTCCAGTGTCACAAAAATGTCTACAGCGGCAAATCTATCATGCCATGTTGAGCAAGCCATCCAAGACAATGCCTAGAAGGTCTCTGTGGGCTGCACTGGGAGAAGTGTGATGGTTTCTCTGCTAATCGGTGAGGACTGGCTTATGTCTTCATTGCCCAGGACCTGGCCTGGATCTGCTTTGGACCCTCGGTGACAATCGTGCTGCCATGAGGGATGCTCACAGTTTCTGTGGAGCTTCTTAGTTCAGGACATTTGAAATAACACAAGGGATGTGTCACAGCTGAAGGCACAGAGTTTTCTACAGTGATCTTTAGGCTATGTGTCATGTGCCTTTTTACCTTTGTTTCTGTCCTTAGTTTTGACCTGGTCAAATAGCACTTTCCTGAAAAAAACAAACAAACAAACAAACAAACAAAAAACTCCCAGGCATAGTCTAGGAGTTAGAATAAACCAAGGCCATTCTGCATAAACAGTTTAAGTGCAACTACCTTATTATAAAAGGTAAGAGAGATGCACACTATGGGGATGGGCTGTGCTATGCCAGATGCTGCCAGTGTCAGAAGATGTTCCTGGTTACCTTTCATTTATTATAAGAGATGTATCTGGAGGGTCTCAGAGCTATTTTGTGAACAGGGAAAGAGACAAAACGTCCTCTTGTATTTTGGGGGGGATTTAAAGCTCTTATGTGGGATCTGAAGATTCTTCTCAGTTGCAAGTCACCATAAAATCATGTGTTCTTAGATGAGGTGCTTAGCCTTTGCAGTGTCCTTCCTTCTTACTGTAAATGAACGGACACTAAACACATAAAATGGATGGATGCAATGCACTTCCTGCCCTTCCGGGGAACCTAGGTAACTTTTGTTCCTCTGAAGGCTATTTGTACATTGGAAGCACAGGACTGGAAGGGATGCCTGAATTAGTGACCTCAGTCTGCACTGCTTCAGAATTTCCTAACAGGCTCCTGTGAGATGAGGCTATTACAATTTCCACAGAAAGTGGAAAAATTGAGAAGTTTGTGTGCATGGAGGCAAATTAGAAGTACAGTAATTAGGGGTGCATATAATCTTAGAAGTAGGATAAATGGCAATTTCTCCCAACAATGAACAGATTGTAAAAGAAGTCTCCCAGTGACAGTAAACCTGGGATGTGCTGCCTTAATTATCTACCAGGAAAGATTTACAGAGAGGGATTTATTGAAAGGTTTGCATTTCTAGGGGATAAAAATCAGTGAAGCTCTGTTGATAGCACCAACTCATGCCTAATTTCTACCCAGGGAGAGCCTCATCCTATCAGCTTTTGGGAATACTTTGTAGACTGATTTGTTTTTCTTTGCTGAGAGGAGCTTTTAGGCTTTGAAGTTCTTTTTGAAGGATGTTTAAATTCTCAAAACTTATGTGAGTGTTTTCAGCACAGTAACAAATGCTGGAGTGAAGGTTTGTTGTGAAGATGAAAGAGGGGATAAAGAAGATAGGACTGAAGAAGGAAGGAGGCTGAAGTTGAAAGATTTCCATTTGGAGTAAGGATACAACTGTTGTGCTGCATTGGGACCTCATGTTCTTGTTTTGCTTGGTGGGTAAAACACCCTGACAAACTACATTTCTCATTATACTTTTCAAATCAGAGCTGATTTCTTACCATTTATTTAAGAGAACAGGTTTCTGTGCCCAACTGGAGCCTTGAGATACTTGTTGCTGCAGAAATAATAAATAATAATAAAACGGTGCTATCTTTTAAAATTGTATTTATTTATTTATTTATTTAAGGATGGGAAGTGTTAAAGTAGAGACAGTGATGCGTTGCATCTATAATCACTTGTCTGTTCCAAACTCATCTCTGTACCTATTTATATCATAATTATCTCCCAATGATGTGAATGATGAAGTGAAAATGCAATCAGACTTTCCAGTATTGAATTCTGTTGGCTCAGTACATCTCAGTGAAGCATCATTGTTTGGAATGAGAAGGGCGGGGGAGAAAGATTAATTTTCTGTTGACAGTATAAAATACATTATTTTATGTGTTCTTTCACTGAGGTTGAACAGGTAATTTTGCTAAACTCTTTCTTTTCTGCTAGCAAAGGGTCAAATAAATTCAGAGAAGTGTTGATGGTGACTGCATTTGCTGGAAGATGAGGTTTGGTAGACCACCTTTTCTTAAGATTCAGAAGTATATATTCAGTACTGTATGAGAGAAACTCTGATGGAAACAGGCTTTCCTCACAAGTCCATGAACTAGAGAAGAGAAATCCCTTTTAGATCCTCTAACCAAGGAGTCTAAACAAGGAATATGAGGTATTTCCAAGGCATACCATTTCCATGGTATGAAGATGAATAAGACTAATCAAATGTGACAGGTATCTACAAAAAAAAAAAAAGAAAAAAAAAGAGATAGGTCTTGAGAAGGCTGTTGGGACAGGTGAGTTATCTCTACAGGTCATTGGATTTTCACACTTCATTCCTTAGTCTGGCATCCACTCAAGCTGGTTTTCTACCTATGGCAATGGCCAAAGGCCTACGAAGTGTACAAGAGCAGCACAGGCATATATGAAGTGCATATGTAGCAAATATATGAAGACTCCCCAGCCTCCAGATATGTCCGTCCTGAGTTAAATAATGTTTCTGTATATTTAGAAACATTTCTATTTTGGTATTTTTTAGCATATGTTATCCTGTGGCGCAGACTCTACAGTTTAACCACACACCCTGTGAAGAGCCACCTCTTTGTATTTGCTCCTGTGAACTTCTTCTGTTATCCATACTCAAG
Source organism: Nothocercus julius (assembly GCA_013398735.1). Lineage (NCBI taxonomy): Eukaryota > Metazoa > Chordata > Aves > Tinamiformes > Tinamidae > Nothocercus > Nothocercus julius. The sequence continues at coordinate 438,530 of VZSV01000205.1, read as the reverse complement.
TTTCTCTGGTAAGGAGGATTTGGTACCATTTATGAAGTACATAAGCCTTTGCTATTTTTAAAGATCTTTCTTTTCTTCAGAGAGTTTTTCAGCTATTTAGAGCATGGATTATTGTGGGTGTGTTGAGGAGCAGGGTCTTAAGGCAGTGAGCCAGAAGACATTTATTAAGGCATCAGCATACTTATAGTAAATTATCCAGATATAGCACCTCATTTGTCTACAAGCATGAGAAGCACAACCAATAGCCTAAAGGATTACATCAACTTCTAGAAGGAGTCGTACAGTTACTCTTTTGTTCTTAATTTGCTGACAAAGCTTGCCGACAGAGCACCTGCACTGTCGTCCTTGAAGTTAATTACTCTGCTAACAAGACAACCCATACTATTGTTCTTGAAGCGGGCCTCCTCAAATTATATTTCCAACATATGACCAGCTATAATTGGATTATATTAGACTTATAAGCAAGTTACAGGGGCCTAAGTCTAACTGAGGAAACTGCCAATGTGAATATTTTTAGTCATGCTGATGGTGATTTCCTGAAGCTTTGGTCAACAATCTTTTGTAATACTTAAAGCTGAATTACATTATTTCACATTCATGGCATACACATGGAATATAATTGATACCTAATTTAAGCATTGAATCTTCTCACACTGGGATGGTAAATAAATTACTCAATAAACTAGCAAATGAAAGATTCAAATCATAGCCTTAAGCCCTGGCCAGTGACTGACCAGATCATTAAATTATCATGATCGCTGGGCCTGTTTTGGCCCATTTATAGCACTATTCCCTCCAAAGTTACCTAGATTTGCTCTGGGAGATAGTACAGCCCTAGAACCATTCCCTCTAGCCTCTTGAGATGCCACTTGCAACAGTGTCCATCACATGTGGTCTCAGGTTAACTGGTCAGGCTGCTGAATTGTGCCTAAATCTTCTCAGACATGATGACCACCTGAAGACAGGGTGAGGAAAACAACTGCTGTTGTTTCCCAGCTCTTGCACTACAGCACTGCCATCAAGAAAGGTAGGGGACAGCATGGGATTTAGGATGAAAAGAAATTGAACCTCATAGTGCTGTGGGATACAGCACCCAACCTCTTCCCTAGTGCTTAGCATACTCACCTTTCATTTGAATCAACATTGTACTACAGCAGTTTCAAGGCCTTCAGTGAAGGCCTGGACTCTGAAGTTTTACAGAAGGGTGAAAATGGTGAAAAATAATGGTGAAAACATGGGGAAAAACAGTAATGACCCATTTATACCCCTCAGCGGGCTCTGGGTACTATCAGTGGTCTCAGAACAGTAATGGAAAAAAGCTATTATATGCATTTTGCCAAGCATCTGAGACTCCTTCAAGACTACAAAAATTCTTCAACATGGGTCACCTTCTACCCTTTATTGGGGTGTTGAAGGCTCTTTAGTGTTTCTAGGTTAGTAAAACAAGAAATGAAAAGGATTCAATTGGCAAGGAAGAGCAAAATTGCCATGTTTGCCCATACAAAGGCAATTCTTAAGGTCTTATTGAAGTTATTATGCAGATTGCTATGCTCTGTGCTTTGCCTGGGTCCCTTGTAGACTCTGAGATTTCAGGGAAATCACTAGAGAGACTCAATGATGTTGGCATATTTTATTTATATATTTTAATATATATTGATGTTTATTTTATATATATATATTATATATACACACGTATTCACATATGTGAAATAGTGATTTATCTACTTTTGAAGTTTTTGAGGGATAAAAAACAAGCTTTGATAAAACTTTCATCAGGAAAATTTACTTATGCTCCAGGATGGAATTACTTTGTGTTTTTTTTTGAGAAAGAGAAAAATCTACAGCTATCCCCATCCTGAACAGCCACATCCCCAGAAGTGGTTGTAAACCTCTAGGATGTGGTGGCCTAGACTCAAGCCCCGGAGCCTGGAAACTGCATCAGAACATCACTACATTAGAAGTGATGGCAAAGCTTTCTCAGGCAGGTGGTTGTCCGTCTTGCCTTTAGGAAGTATTCATCTTGAAAGCAAAAATGAAATACGAATAAAATCAATGAGAAAGGCATGAGGGCATTAAGCATAATTCCTTGCTTGAAATAATATTTATTCTACTAATCTGGGCTGGATCAGTTCTGGTACAGAGGGCACTATTCTGACAGATAAAGGAAAAACAAATGTATGGATTTGAACCTATTCACACAGTGTTTTGCCCAACAGTGCTGGAAAACTCAAATTTTGATTGGGTGCTGAATTGCAAAGTTCTTCAGATTTGTTTTCAGGACAGGGATGCTATTCCTCCCAGAGCCAGCCTGTTGGGATGGAGTGCTGCACATGAATGCTAGTCATTGCATCTCTCTTTAAGCTAAGGTGGAAAATAGCCTTCCTTTCCTGTTATACTACCACACACACTAAATAACCAATGTGCACTAAATTGACCATTAAAGTAGGTCTATCTGTGTGGAAGATTTTTTTTTTTTTCTGTGTATTTGAGGATTGCAGTAGAAGACAATATGTATTACAGAGATCATCCTTTACCAGCAGTATCCCTGGCACTGCCTGAGAGCAACCAGTACCAGGTGCTCCTGGGGAAAATCCTCAGTGGGCAATTATTGGTTGTTTATTGAATATTATTGCCAATGAAAAGTGGAAATATTCTCTTAGCCCTCTGCAATTGCACATCCCTTTACTAATGGGCAAGCTTATCTGATTGAATAGGTCAGTGTGTACAGCAGGATTGAGAAGGGTTAAATAACATTAAAAGAAAACAAACCAGGAAGGAAGCATGAGGAGGACAGAAAAAAAACTCATCTTAGAGGAAATAGTAAAGGCAGGAGAAATGGGGAAATATTAGGATGGGCTGAGCTTTAGGAAAAATATTACAGAGGAGAGGACAAGGGTTTGGCTGGTAGGTAAAATAATGTGACCTGTGTTATAAAATAGATAAGGTTGTATGACTGCAACAGTCTCTTTTGCCCTTTAAATTCTGTGGAAGAATCTGTGGAAGTGTTACATTTAAATAATTTAGGCTAAGAGAAAAGGTTGGAAAACTGCCCAAAAATTTTCATTGCAAGCCTGGTGGGAACTGCAGGATTTAGTCTTCTTCAGTATCTGAGCTCTTGAACTTTATTAATGAAGATACTAAGAAGTTTTTAATTCTAAGCTTCAAGCCTCATTGCAGACAATCATCAATGATATATTGAATTGTACAATTCACAGAGGGCTTTGTAGTTATATAAATCATTTGATTAAAGAGAAATTCCATCACATAACTGAATCAACTGAAGGGAGGTTAAGAATATTACGTTTTGCAGTCTTCTTAGTAAGAACTGTATGCAGACATACTTGCTATTAATTTAAACAGTGAAGCAAAATTTCAGGAAATTTTGTTTCTTCCTCAAGAACAACAACAACAAAAAAGGAATATGATAATTTATTATACGAGTATCTTTTCAATGAAAATTATTTCCCTATATCTTAAAAGTGTTTTTTATCCCTCTGTAACCCAGAGTGTATCTTTTCCACCCATGTGTTGCTAATGAATTTGTAACCATTCCTAAGGGAGGAATTACAGTGTTATGTCTTCCTTTCGAAGATCTCAGCGTGCAGAGCTCATGGATAACAAAAGCATCAGCATCGCCAGGCCTGGGAGGAAAAAGCACGTGATACTTTTGCTACCTGCTGAAAAGTGTGGGTAACCTACACCCCTCCAGCTCCTCTGATCCTCACTGCAGGTTATCCTCACTGCTTTTGTGACATAGATCACTGCTCACCTCGATGGAGCAGCAGGCTCATGCAGCAGCTTTGAGATTTGGTGCACAGTGGTGCCAGGAACAGTTGTCGCTGTTCATAACAAGTGCATTTAGTCACAGTACATACATGCACATGCAATACTCCCAGCCCTTGAGCTGATGCTTTAATCACCTTTCATCACAACAGTCCCCTACACCCATCAGCTTTTATCACAACAGGTCCCCTCCACCTGGGCTAGCCTTGAGTGCAGAGTGCCTGCTTCTCACACCTGGAGCAACCCATGGTGCTCAAAAGGTTAAACAACCTTTATTGGAAGAAGTAAATATCTATGACTATGTAGAGCACGCTAGCAAGACAGATTGCTCATGTATTACAGGACCAAAGGAAAGATGGAAAGAAATATGGTGCTCATTGTAATGATTGTGCTTCTATAGCCCGAGGCATCAAAAACGTCACAGCATTTATGCACACTAATAAAATCTTAGAAGTAATTCTCTCCAGCTTCTTCATGCACAAAACCTTTGCTACAGCCTGTCCTCTGAATCACCTTTAAGAAAAAAGAAAAAAAAAAAAAGCTAGTTGCTTTTCATTCCTCCTCAGGGAGGGATAAAGTTTGCCCCAATATGAGTCTTAATATTGGTGGATTGAATGTAATGCATGGGTCATCACGCACAGGAGTTTCGGAATTGCCTAGGAGCTGTCTATTTAGGGGGCAGTGGGAGGGAAAACGTATTGGATCAAAGGTTTCAGATCTAATAAGAAGCTGTTTAAAGACACATACCTTAATCATTGGCGTGATATTTTTGGAAACCAAGAGAAAATGCCTTCCTATAATTTTATTCTGGAGACTAGACTTCAATTTGGGCTATAATGGGCTGACATCATCTCCTTTATTTCGTGATAGCTGAAGCTAAATACTTAGGCTGGCCTGTCCTAAACATAATAAATATCATACTGAAGGAACTGAATAAATCCATAAATGTGCTCAGTTCCATTCTTACTGGTGGTTTGGCAGACACATAAGAAACCTTAAGCCACCATCTGTAGTGAGCCTCTCAAAGCTCTTTGTGACTGCTTTTTAGAGCCAGGCAGGATGTGTGGTCTTTCATACAAACTCTCTTTTGAATTCAGAGAAAGCCAGTCAGAGCACTGTGTTTAGTATCTAGATGGCTAAAGTGCACTTCAGCACTTGATACTTCCAGCATGAAACAATCTCAACAGAAGGTAGTTCCTTTGGCATACCAAAGCTACGAAACAGCACTGTAAGATAAAAGGATGTGTGCAAGCCTATAACCTGTGCTTTTTTGCAGAATACTTTTTTTGAAGAATTGGAGTCAAACATTGAATGAATGGTATAATTAAACCTGAGGTTTAATAGTTGAGATATTTGATCTAACATTGCTTGAGAATATCATGTAAAATGGGACCAATGAGCACAGATAAAATGAGCACTGAATAGTAGTGAATAGAGCTTGATAGTGATAGTTTTAAGACGTTAGGGGAACTCCTAAAGGATCAAGAGCCAACTATTACTATTGACATTACCTGAGTATCCAACTATACTTGAAGGCTGGACCTGAGAAGTGTTCAGTACCCCCAGCTGATGCTGCTGATCTTGTGGGCGTTGCTGCAGAACAAACCAAGAAAATTTAGTATCAAGCAAGGATGGAGGCCACCAGATATGTGAGGAGAGGAGAAGATCTGGTTAGATCTGAATGGATGGAATAGCCAAGACTGGACAAGGAGAATGGGATTTGATCTCTTGTATGTATCTACAGAGTCATAGATAGTCTAGTCAGTATAGACAGTGGAGCCTAAAGAATTAGTCACCTTGCTGGGTATTGTGCATTTTAACTGTTAGCTCCCAACACTGGCAAAAGAGTTGTGTAATTTTGGCTAATGTAGAGTAGCACCCCTAGGTCTAGTATCTCCAGCCTTTCTACCATGGCTTAACCCATACCTGTATATATTTCTGTATAACATGATATTCCTCTGTCACTCAAATAATAAAGCAGATCAGCTCCCATCTCTCATAACTCTATTACTAGTGGAGGCCAAGAAAGTCTGTACGTGTGTGTTCTGCATGAGAGGGAAAAGAAATCAGTTTGGGTATAGCTTGTATGTACACGTCCTCATAGGCATGAAGGAGGCTGCTCCCTCTGCGCTGGGGTGGAATAGTAAATCACAGCACAGTTATAAAGGTGAATGCTAATGCTGAGTGACCCTCACACACTGGAGCCTGGTAAGCAATAAATAAAAAGCTTTTCTTTTTCCTTAGATATTGTTGATGTATAAGCTAGTCCCAGGTCTGCAATTCTTCTCTCTATCCTACCTATGCTTCTTGCTCTGCCTCCTATTACTAGCATTTTGTTTATGAGGATCTTGATGAAGTTTGTTCTGCTCCTGGGATGTCTCATCCATAATTTACCACATCCAGAATTGCAAATCTGCTTAAGCAAAGTCATTCACACCCAGAGCTTTATTAATCCTAGGAAAAAGGATTTTAATTATGTATAACGGGGTTCTGAAGGGTCTCGTTTGGGACTGGTACTTTATTCCTTTATAAGCCCAAAAAATCTGAACTGAAAATCAGAATTTCTTTTATCAATCCCAGACAATTTTTATTGTAATCAAATTATCTTTTTTTTTTTTTTTGATTTTTTTCCCAAAAAATCTTTAAATTTTTGGTCAGGAAAAAGAACTCAAGACTGAACAACCTGACAACATAAAATATTTTTCATCTGTTAAAAACAAAGCGAAACAAAACTCTGAGTGCTTTGGCCCAAAAAAACCCAAACATTTCAGCATGAGAAATATTCTCACTTGCTGCAATGACATTTTCCTTTGCCATGTGCTTGACAATGAATGTCCATACTCTTTTATTGCAGCTTTCCTCTCCTCCCTATGCACAGTCAACGCTTCAACTTACAACCCATCTGATAGCTCTTTGAGCCTTGATAACTTTTTAGCTTGATTTCAAATTTGGGTTGTAAAGTTTGGGGTGTAGTGAGTCACTTTTCAGAGAAGTTTTCATTTGCTGTAGTGCTATAGTTCTGGTGACAGGTCACAGCAAGGCAGGAACTTATCCTTCAGGCATCATGAAATAGGAAAAGGAGATTTTTTTGGAGTCAAACATGTTTTCGACTGCCACTGTTTCAAAACATTTCAGTGTCTATTTGCTCTAAGTGGTATGTTCCTTGGGAAGCACGTACAATTTACTTAAGGTCCTCTCTATATATACCATTTACCTTGAAATAGTATATGAGTTGCATGGCTAGTACTTGTTTTGCATAAATTATACAGCCATATAGTATATGTTATATATTATGTAATGTGTATAGCATAAATATATGTATACAGAGAGCCATTCATTATATATTATATAACCATATGTTATCTGCCTCTACTTTCCCTTGGTCTGGTGAATATTTTGAGGTGACATGTATTCTTTCTGCTCAGAAGCAGCTCTTCTGGGGACTTAAACAAACCATATAAATGGACTAAGCAGAAGCTGAGACCATAAGCCTATGTCATACAATACTGGGATATTAATACTGGGTTTAAATACTGGGATAATACGGGGATTAAAAGAGTTTGGCACTGGCATGGGGGCAGGAAGACTATGGAACAGTATAGACATACTGTACAAGGAATGTGGTTGGCACTAAACAGAGGAAAGGCTCTGTTTTTAAGCTATAACCAATTTGAGAGATGTGAAACATTGTAAGAGGCTCACATGACTATAAATCACTGTGAGATTTCTTATGTGATATAGAAAGCTGAGAGCCTCAGAGGACCGACTCATAACAAGCATTTAGGCCCTAAAGACTGACTGATGTATCATTTTGCCTCAATGCATCAATGCCAGGAGGAAGGCCAAATCTTAAAATTATGTCATTATTCACTGGGGAAGTAGTTACAGTGTGATATGTTAACCATCTTGATTCAGCCTGCCAGGCAGCAGCATGCTGCACATTGAGGTTTTTAATTTATTAAGATGGTTACCTTATTTTTTCCTTTCAAAGGGATTTTATAAACAGCACATTTGAAGGCTGATATTGAGTGTCTTTTGGTTCATTAGTTTCCTTTGCCATATACTATGACTTAGGGCAAAGGAGGGAATTATAAGGCTATTATAAGGATCATAACTACTGCTGTCAATAAAACATGAAGGGATGAATTCAGCAAATAATTTCCCTCTGGGTCAAATTGGCAAATAAAGCTGATTTTTTTTCTATATAACTTTTATATCTTCCTTTATGGTAGGGACTTGGTTAGGACTACTGTAGATCCAGATTTCCAAGAATATAGCCTCTTTTTCCACTCAGTAATTTTGTCTAGTTAGAAAAAGGAAGAGTTTGCTTTTTGTCCAGGCTTTCTCATCATCTAGCCACTTAGTCAGAGATGCAACCAGGAACCATTTCAGATATCTAGAAATTGTAGACAAACAATCCTGATATCCCAAAACACAATGACTCAGACAAGTTCTGGATTCATCAGCTTTTCTGCAAATGCCATCCATGTGCCTTCATTTCTAACATGAGGGTACATATTTGTCTAGGAGATGCTGGAATGGGTGATGGGAACTTGCATGTGTGGTCTTTTTCCTAAGACCACCAAGGCATGCTTAACTTAGTCCTTACCGTTGCGAGACATCCAAATCACCCTTCCCTTTCCTTGTTTCATATAGACAGGCACAGAAGAGTCCACATTTCTGAACATGCCAGATCAGGATCTGATCTGTTCAAGAAAAGTCACTTTTTTTTTTCTGGAAAAGGCCTTGTGTCTGGCACACATCAATACAGAAAATGCCAAGAGCAACCTGTTACATAGTGGGCTGGAAGCAGCAGGAATGCAGCCTACCCAGCATCCACTTTCCCCATGTCATTAGCTACGTCCCTGCTCTTGGTGACATATTCAAAGCTTCAATAATTTCTTAAACAATTTTCCAGGCGTGCAATTGGGGAAAAAGAAATTAAAGGGGTGCACCAAAAGAAAATATATAATATACTATTGAAATACATGGCAATAGTATATATAGCATAATCAGCTGGCTGGTTGGAAGGGGATGACATGCTCCCTGGGGAAGAGAAGCAGCAGGAAAGGAAAGAAGAATATGTATATTTCTGCCTTGGTATCAGTCTCTTTGAACATGTGCAGTTACTGATCTCTTCCAGCCAACAGCATTGCTGCCTCTCTGCAGCAGCTCCAATACTAGCTCAGTCCCAAGCATCCAAGCCCCACCAAATGCCCTCTGGGACCTGACATATGGAGCGGTTTTGATGTTCAGGGGACCACGGGACAACGCTGTCTTCCATGCTCTGCCTCTTGGAGATTCCCACTGCTTTAGGTGGGAATTTAGGTTTAGTTTTCCCTCCCTTCAGAAAAAATGCCACAGAAAATCAGTAGACCACAAATAGGAAAAAAAAAAAAACACTTTAAAAATCTCACTGTTTTCGCCCCCTTCCCCTCTCATGATTTTGAGGGCTGTCCCTTGATTTAAACATGCTCAGCAGATGTAATGTGGATGAATTGCCTTTTTTAACTACACGTGGCTTTGGCTTGACTGCAGGATGCTGCCAAAGGCAGAATTCACTGGGAGACATTAAATAGTAAAGTTTAATACATTTAAAATGAGTTTTAAATTGATTAAGGTTTATGAAAACCTTTTTTTCATCTTTTCTAATTTTATTTTTACTTGTTTCTTATGAAAATTAATCTATGTTGTCACATGCTTTTTGCTTTTTTTTTTTTTTTTTTTTTTTTTTTTTTTTTTGTAACTTTTACAGGTTGGCTTGATTGCTGTCAATTTGTTCCTTTAATGTAAGCAATTAAATGGTTGATAGTTTTGCTGGCTTTCAATTATCTTCCTGCCTGACAATTGCTCCAGCTGTAACTAATTTTCCTTCTTTATGTTTGTAATCCAAATCACATCAGCTGTGTCTTGCAGACATGAGGAATGTCAGGTATTAGCTGAGGTGAAGGGAACAGAATTGGTGGGGAAGTAGAGGATGGAGATTTGGGTTCTGTGGCTGGCTATTTTTACTGATCTGAACTGAAATTTGATCTCTAACATAAAGGATGGTGTGGCCATCTGTGTCATGATTTGGATTCCACTTTGTTGGGTGAGGTGATGGTATGCTGGCAGTTGCATAGAGCAGAGCAGTGTGCCTTGCTGCATGTTCATGGGAAATTTGTCTGGGGCATCTCATGCATAAAGGACTATGGGGCCCATGACAGATCAGTGTCAGACACCACTGAAGTGTTTGTGAAGAACCTGAATCTATTTAAGAGCTCTGAGAGCACAGGAAAGAGTGGAGAGCACAGGGGTGTCTGAGGCCTTGAGCCTGGGATGAATAAATTGAGCTGTTCCTTTATGCCTTGATACAAGATAAAGTCACCTTAAATTTCTGCTTATGCATGGCTACACTTAGTTATGCATGACTACTACTTAGTTAGCTAAACTTTCTCTTGATTGCACTGTTCATTGACACCTCACTTGATCTCCACCTTCTTCCAGATACTGTGCTGTACTGGATGCTCTTGGAGGTCATGAGGGGCAGCAAAGACAATAAAAAAAACACTTTCCTTCCTTTAAAGAGATAAATTTGGTGGTTTGAAAGAGCCCCAGATGGGAGCATTCTCTTTATGAGCTGTGTGCACGGTGCTGACGCTATTGTTGTTTTTGTATTCCTCTAGGAATATGAGTCTAAACAGAATTACCAAGAACATTTAGACTTTAAAGACATATCTTAATGATGGTTTTCATTGTTTGAGGTTTTGTGTATAGCATTTCCATGGTGGAAATGACTTTGTGGTGGATGCATTGATGATGACAATTTTTTGGACAGTAGTCTTTGGTACAGTGAGGTTGATGCAGCCACATGAAAAAAATGACAGCTTTTAATCACAGGTGGATCAAGATCAAGTAGGGAAATGTGAATAACACCACACATTTTAGACGTGATGTTCTGTCTCTCCTGCTAATGGTCACTCTACCACAGAAAATGAGAGATGTCTATCGAAAGGTTGGCACTCTTTCGGATTGGTCTATCCATTTGGAGGTCAGAGGTTCAACCTTTGCTGTTGCAAACATTTTCAGGAACAAAAAGCCTTTCTCTGTTTCAGAGAAAGTTCTGAATAAATATTTTTTATTTGTCAGTGTGTTCCAGGGCTGTATTTCTTTAGGTTGGAATCACCACTGTGATGCTACCAAGCACCTACATCCTTGCAGCAGGAAGATGATCTTTGCAAGAAGGACCAAAGGAAAAAAAAGTAGAAAATATGATTTTTGCAAACTTAATATTTGACATAAGATTCTTTAGAATAGTTTAGAGAGCTTGTCATAAGAGACTTATTAGCCTGTTGTTCTGTTGCTCCTAGATTGTTTATTTAGTTCAGTTCTACAGAGATTAGACTACAGAAAGTGATATAAAAATTTGACCTGTCTCTCATCATAGGGACACAGCACATTGCAGCAATCCCGTGCCAAACACACTAACTCTAGAACCACAGGCACCGCAGTTGCATTGGACAAATACATTAATTAAGCTAATTAAACGTGGGGCTAACTAGCAGAAGAGAGCTAACACAGACATCCAGCCTCTTATGTCTCACTTAAGTATTTTTTTTTTCTTTCCCCTCCTAAACAGCATGCAGCTCTGCCCAGGGACATATCATCTTGTTCAGAGCTAACAAGTCTCTCTAACTTAGCACTGCAGAGTCTGATGGAGATTACGCTCCACTCACATCACTCTCACTAAACTACCACTGCTTCCTGCATTTATCTAGAAAAGTGAGGGGTTACTTTGCAGGTTAAAGAAATGGGGACTCATAGGTAGAAACTTTCAGGAATGCAAGTCACGTGTGCTGGAAGCAACTCATGCAGAAGCTGGTTGTACTTAGACTATTCAAAGAATGTTTGTTTTAGGCATGGTATCATTATGGGCAGACTCTGTACTTTCTTCCAATTTAACTATGTCTGTAATATTGTAAGTACTTAATATTGAGCATATTTGCTGAAATGTTGAAGTCGGTAGCACTACCAAGGGTCCTGTAGGCAAAAAAACATCCTCAAGTTGGCAGAACAACTGAGGAATAAGGATATCATGATGACTTTGCTTTTCTTGGCTGTGCAAAGCACTGATTACCCTTTAAGTGCACATTGGAGGCATCTGCTCATCAGATAACTGTACCAAGGGATGGAGAGAGGTATAGATGAGTTTGTGCTTAAGAGCAACATGTTGCCAGGGAAACCTACAGTCAGCTGGCCCATGTGAAAATCCCTTTTCTGTGAATCTTGGAGAACAGATAAACTCCCCAAATGCTTGTGATGGTTCACAAAAGGATTTTCACTGCAGGGCTGAACACCCTCACATCCCTGTTCCAGTAATAGAAAACCTATTAAACGACGGGAGCAAAAAGTAAGCAATTGGAATTGGACCACGGGGGTTACAGGAGACAATTTATAACAGCATTTCACAGCTAGAAGTCTGCCATTAGCACCATCTTACTCTATAGCCTGGGACAGGGGAAAGATTTGCTAGCAATGTGTGGGATTTTCATATGTGAGCAGGAAAGGCTGTTTCTCTGCAGTTCTCAGACCAATATGTATGTAATTAATGTGAAGCAACACATCAGTTTTACTATGTCAGGCAGCTCTGTGACAAATACAGCAGAGACTATCTTGTCATTTCCAATACTGTCAGACACTTCAGGTGGAGACTTTGCAAGAAATCTGTATGTTGAAGAAAAAAAATAAGGAGAAATAATGAGAGAAAAGAAAAAAGCAATTGTTTCTAAGGAAGTATCTAAAATGATCCACAATTGTTTCTAAGGAAGTATCTAAAATGATCCTTCCATATGTTAATACATGCATTAAAAATATCCTGTGGCTTTGTACTGCAGACCCAGTGATCTCAGTTTGGACTGCCTCATTCTTCAGAGGCAGCAGAGAAAAAAGCCAACCTGTATCTTTCTGTTTAGGCAATAGTCAGGTAACTTGCTGTGTTGATAGAGTCATAGGGAAGCGAACAGGGAAATCTGTGTTGCTTTTCTGCTCACAGAGTTTACATAATAGGAGAAAAATTGTTAACGACATAGAGGGTGCTATATTTGCTGAACACTGGACATCTCCCTAAATGCTCAAGGTTTTTGAGCTCTTTATGGCAGTATTTGAGTAAATCACTATGACTGGCAATGTTTTGGTCAGACTTGATGTGACCATATTCCCTTCTGCTCCTAAAACCTTTGTGCAGAAGAGGGATACTAAGGCTGATGTCAGCTTCCTGCAGAACACTTCATAAAATCAATGAATCAAAATCTTGCATTGTTTATCTGAAGAGCAAAGCCAATAGACTGAAAGTTATGCCTATTTTAAAAATGCATTCTAGTAATCCAGCAGATATTTATTTAAATGTCCTCCTACAGAGGCCTCCATAAGAAGCTTGTGCTTGATGACAAATCTCTTAACAGTGGCTAACAGAGATGCCTCTTCTTTCCTGGCCTTTGAAGCAGATGGCTACATAATGCTGGGTAACCAGCAAAACAGCCATCCTGGTAGTGTCTGTCAGCTCTTTCTTCCTGATGTCACAATAAAAGCTGTATCTTGATGCAGGCAAAATCAAACAGATCTGAGGCACGAACAGCAGTCAGTGGTGAGGAAGGTAGTACCCATCAACAAGGAGGAGCCAACAGCTCCTGGAGAAGAACAATGTGGGTACCAGGAGGCCAGATAGGCCTGTCCATATTGCTGTAAACTCAGTAGCAGGCTCAGAAATTAATTCATCCCAAACTGAGTAAGGAAATTCAAAGAGAAAGAAAAATAGTTTTGTCTTTTGTGCTTTTCAATCCTTTGGGCAAAGTTTGTTGTGGTAGGAACATAGTAAGCACGTGACTTGCCAGCAGGAAAAGTTCATGCTGAAATATCAGTTCAGTGAATAGGAGGTATCTGACAAGCTGAGGGAACAGGACCTGGTGATGTTCTCTGGTTGCTGCACTCAAGGCTGGGGATGATCCAGCAATCAAAGCATCCATGGAGGGTGCTGTCTCCCTTCTTGCCTGCTTGCATGGACTTCAGCAAGCTGTTTTGCTCCAGCTACTCAAAAAGGGCTTATAGGCTTAAGACACGATGTCTGATGAGAACTCAGACACCTCCAACTCTATAGTCACTGGAGAGGGGAATTGACATTGATGGAGTCCAATTCTCTTTCTTAACAATTGAGGTTACATATGGGAGCTACTCTTCTAGATCAACTGCATTGGTTAGATGCCTAAAATTAGGTGTGAGGTATCTGACTTGAAATCAATAGGATTTTGATCCTAAACATATTTGAGGTTTCTCTCTGCCTTTTGATTTAGGATATCCTAAACTTCAGAAGCAGAGCCTGTCAGGATGTCTCCTTGTTTATATACTTAACAGGATGAGCAGGGCAGAACAGCCAGGGAATGCCAAGTAAACCATATGTATAGTGATTATCCTTCAACCTCAATATGAGATCTCTTTTTCTTTATAACAAGACACAAAGCCTAACATTAACTAGATGCATTTTAATGGTGCTTAAATTGGTTGAGTTCAGCCAGAAGACATTTAAGTAAGTAGCTGTGTTGTCATTTGCACATTTCTTTATTCTTTTCCCCCCATTTTGCATGAGAATTTACCTCATGCTGTTTAATATAATGCTTGCTAACGATAATCTTGCCCTAATTTATTCCGTGTTGCAGTCCATCTGGTGCTTTCAACTACAGTAGAAAGTTTTAGAAAAAAATGAACTCAGTCAGCAAATTTTGCTGGTAGTATTTATTGGTTCTCATTGAACATTTTGAAAAATCTAAACAATATGGACCAATTTCTCATTTTGATCATAATGATGAATATGTATATATTTCAGTCCTAGTGGTGGTGTATATGCAATAAGCTTATTGCTCATTCATATCAATGATATATATATATGTATACACACACATTACTATTCCAGTAATATAACATAAAGTCATGCCAGGTTATTATAAGTGGACCTAGCAAACCAATCTATCATTATGGTCATTTGAGACTTCCGGTTATAAATTTTTGCGTTATTTGACATGAACTTCTGCCACTTATTTCTCTTAGAAGTAACCCACAAGGAATATTTGGGACAAAGCAAGCCTAAAATTCATTCTGACTATGTTAAAACAAACAAACAAACTTGAAAACCTTTGCATGGGAAGCTCTATTGCCCTTACAGACAAAACAAAAAAGCTTATTCACGTCCAGTTTTGTGGAAACCTGGCGATGTTATCTGTGTCTGCATAACAAAAATGAAAATATATACCATATCATTGAAGAAAGCTGGGTGCTTTCTGTCTCTAAATTTTCTGATGGAAATTGTAGAAAAGTCCTTTACCCATCACTAATTTTCCTTCAGCAGCTGTTGCAGAAAGTGCTGGCACTGAGCAGTTAATTTTTGATATACAGTCAACCGCCACGTAATAGGAGATGTGTGTTGGCAGGGTTCAGATACACATCACTAGTCTCGTTGTAATCCAAAAATCTTTAAATTGTCACTCTTTAATGGAACAAGAAATGGGCATTCTAAATTCATAAAGATTTATAAACATTCACTGCTGCTAGCTGACAGATATATGCGTTACCTGCAGTTTTCTCATTCCTCAGCTCTCTCTTATGAGCCATGGGAAAATGATGCTCCTGCACTCTTACTGCAGGGGTGAGAAATCCTGAGAAGGTCAAGACGGTGAGTCAGAGGGAACTGGGTGACTGAAAATGAACCACAGATGAAAAAAAGCCACTTAATTTGATAAAATACTAGACAAAAATATTGCTTGGGAGCTTGCATTGTGGATGTCTTACTTTCCTGGTGTTTGACAGAAGAGTCACTATATACTTTTATTCGAGGGCAGAGGGACTGTTGAATGACATTAGAGCAGTGCACGGTATTTTGGTTTTGAGTAGTCAGTACAAGTTAAAAGACGGATCAGAAAACTCTTTTTCTTTCTCATGCAAGAAGCTCACATTTCTTTACATAAACAATACCCTCCACCCACCCACAAAAAAATAATAATCCTCTTAAAACTCTTTGGTTATTACTTGCAAAGGGAAATGTCAGCCTTCACTCCTGAAGTTGGGAAGAATTTCCACTGAATTTCATTACTATCATTAATCAAGCTCAGCAAAATCCACATGTGAAAGGGACTTTATTTTACCATTAGAACTCACCCTGATAGCCCTGTATTGATATTGACTTCACTTATCCGTGTTTGGCTAAAATGGCATCAAAGCTTGATTTAACAAATTGAGAATCTATCATTTCCTGTGGGGAATTTGTTCCAGTTTAATCATCTTCAGTCGTATGAAAAAAAAAATAATAAAAAAAAAAGGTGACTAATTTCTAATAGGAAATGGTGTGGATTTAGCTTCCAGGCACTGGTTTTTGATTTGCTTTTCTTTTCAAGATTAGAGAGTCCTATTGCATCTAATATTCCCCCTGCATGAAATTTTTCTTTCACTGTAAGCAAATCTCTTTTTAACTTTTTTTTTTGATAAGCTAAAAATATTTAATTATCTTTAAATTTCTCAAAATGATATTTTTTTTTCTGTCCCTGAGGCATGGCTCTTTTCTGTGCCCTCTCTAGTTTTTCTGCCTTCCCTTTAAAATGAAGACACTCCAAACTCGGTCACTATTAAAGTTTAGGTCTAGATGGGTATGGGTCTGAAATTACATCCCAGTGTATACATGTTTGGTTTGCATGGTATTTCTCTCCTGAGAGCCTATGCAGAACTGATGCCACAGGTCCAAGGCTCCCATTCACCAGACATTATCTCCTTCATTTCTGGGCATCCAGGTGTGTTTGGCTGTACTGGACCAGCATTTGCTTGCTCAGAGCTGTCTCACCAATTCCTAGTTGCTCTGAGTACAGGAATAAATGCACTCATCATGTGACAGATGTCATGCTCTACTGTACCAAATGCCTCATGCAAATCCTGTATCACCACATCTGTGCAACACCTCTATCCAGGCCACATGGATATTTCTCCCAAATGAATCCACATTTATTTGAAGATGGGGTCATTTTTCCATAGCTTCCAGGTGGTTTTCTTCGGGCTGTATGGAAGGCTAGTGCCCAAGAGGGAAATTAATTCTCTCTCTGTCCACCACTGGCAGCCTAGCTGCATCTTTCTTTCCTTTTCATTGTTGTTAAAATACTGTTTCCTTTTAATTCCTTTGCTTTATTGATCTGTTACTATAATTGCTTCTTGCTCTTTATCTTCTGAATTTCCCTCAGCTTATACTTGAAACACTACCATGAAGCTTAAACACTTGAACACTACCATGAAGCAGGTGAATGTTCTTATTCCCATAGTAGAGTTAAGGAAGCTAGGACATTCACCAGGGGAAATGACCACTCCTAGGTGAGGCTGAATTGATAAAGGAGTTTTTATTTCCTAATTCCCTCACTGACTCTTTGTGTAAGTCCAATAATCCCCTTCTGGAAACCAGATGCAGAAGAGTGTCTCAGTACATGCCTAAAGCCAAGTCCTCTTCCGGCAATATCATGGATTCTGATTAGTTTCCATGGATTTGACAGGGATGAGTCCCAAATGTTAATACCTTCAGAGGAGAAGAAGAAATTGGATTTGTAATATATTTTTGGAAGCATGTATGAATGATCATGTTTTGCTTAATCCTATCTCAGACAAAACAAAATAGATGTACTGGGACTTTCTTCATGTGTTTATGTATGTGTGTGTGTGTACACATATAATTATGTTAAGCAAATAAGGGAGGCATCTTGAAATGCCTTTTTGACTTACGATCCTGCAGATAGCAGGAGATAGCTCCAGCAATTTGGACTCAGTTTTAGCCTCTTGTGATTGACTTGGGTAAGTTACCAGCTACAAGTAATTTGTATATTTAAATTGGTACAAAACTCATGACATTTCTCTTTTGGGACTGTTCCAGTGACTGGTTTGCTGCCATCATCTACACATTTAAATAGGTAAAGCTGCTTCAGTCTAACTCTATCCATCAGTCACCTGTTACTACCGTTCCCTTGGCAGCCAAAAATAAGACAGAAAAGGAAGGAAAAGGTATGCTTTTGTTGCCAAGTCGTTATGTTTTCTAAGCTTTCTTTATTTCTGTTTGTTTTGTTTTTCCCTGCAGAAATGTGAGAACTAGTGAGTGTTAATATTCTACTTACTGACTCCTCTGGACTGGAGAAAGTGATTACTAGGTGTATGAACATAGAAAGATGGGTGGAAAATTTAAAATAATTTGATGTGTGTCTGTCAAATAAATGGTTGTGCTAATCATCACTTTGGTCTTCCATATATGGACGGGAAATTAGAAGAAAGAAGAACCTTCATGGAAAAACACTGATGAGTACCCCCATTAGTAATGATCTTCTGCCCATAGCTCTGTACAGCCCTTACCCTGCCAAGATACGTTTATCACATCTCTCCTTCAGGTGACCCCCATATATTTTTACATAAGAATCCGTGAAATAGAGTTCCAACACGTCCTAAGCTGTTATACAAGTGCTTCCAAGAGATACACCCAGCCCCTCTCAGCTGTTGTGAGACAAGTAGTTCCTGGTTGTAAGACACTGTTGTGGGTTGTGTTTGTCTCGACATTGTTGCCATATCGTTTAGGACTTCTTGGCCTTGGCTCTGGGAAGACTGTGATATCAGCTCGAGGTGTTTTATCTACTTCTTGGCCTTGGCATCTTGTCTCTGGGAAGATTGTGAGCTCAGCACAAGACCCCAAACAATGCTCTGCAGTGCCTACGGAGCAGCGCTTGCGCTCAAGTTGGATGAAGGGGAGCATCAGAACACACAGAAAGTGGGCGGACTCTTCAAGAACGGGGACATAAAAGAACTGCGTATTCCCCCACTGGTGTATGGCTTCTTCCAGGGCACACGGCTTCTTTTCCTGAACATCACCTGCACTGAGACACCTGTACCTGTACCGAAGAGGATCCAACAACACTTAGCCGCACTGGTGGTGGTGGTAACTATAATCTTGCTGCATCTCTCCTGATTGATTGCTTTTCTTTCTTTTTCCTTCTTCTTCTTCTCTCTGTGCTATCGTGCTAATGAGAATAAAGCTTACAAGTTTGTATGGCATTTGACCTCTTTTGCGTCTTAATCTCGCTCTTGGGATCGTATGGAAACCTCCCCGACACCGGATCGGGACACTGGTGATGCTAGTGGCATTTGGATGAAAGAAAGTTTGGAGTCCCTGTCTCATGTGTCATTGTTTGGAGCCCCTATTACACCATCTGTGTAATTTATAGTCACTGACGAATATGAAAGTTATTTCTCTGACTATATTTGATTTTGTCTCCTCTGCTTTTAAAATTTGCCTCTCAACATACTGAAATAGAAGAGATGAGCAGTAAGTGAGCAAAATCTTGACTATTAGGAAACCTGGACTTGAATTCCTGCTCAAAATCATGTGGTATCCGTACAGAGTCCTTCTCGCTCTGCTCCTCCCCACCACAATGAGCATCTCAACATTTTTGATTATCTACACTAAAATACATATGAATCAGAAAATTACCAAAAAGACCAGGGGGGGGGGAAATTGTCTAGTGTGAGTTTCCAGCACTTATAAGTATCTTTTGATTATGAATAGGAGTAAGGAATGCAGCTATCAAGAGACATTATTAATTGGTAGTTCACAAAAATCTAGTTCTGAGATATGTACATGCCCTGAGCATCATCAAGCTCCAAAAGCAGGGGTTGAAGACACAAAGACTTATTGGACAAAATATTCCAGAGTTTTTAATATGGATAAAACAAATGTCAGTCCAAAAATACCATTTTGATCTGAAAGACTAAGAAATGGGTCAGGCAGATGACACATCCCAAGGCACAAGATAATGCTGTCCATACTACTATACAGAATTGCCTCTCCTCCCCACCACTACAGTTCTCCCATATTAACTATTTTGCTGTTGATTGTATTGTGTTGCTAGATATTTATTCACATATACAACATCTTAGCTTAGATGTGGTTAAATGGAACTGAATCCCATGCCATGACAGAGAAGCCTGTTATCAGTTTCCCTGTATGCAGTTCACCTGTATGCAGAGGTAAACCCTTCCTCCCAGCTTCTCGTCACAGACCAATTTGTTATTAATACAAAGATGGCATTGGCCATTTTATGCCACAAGGTCACGCTGAAAGGTCAAGATGAACTGCTTATCTGCTGTGTTTCCTATTTTATTTCAATTCTCTGCCCTGCAGAGACTTACAGCATCTCCTTCCAAAAAAATGGCCTACAATTATTGCCTTTATGTTTTATTTTGTCGGTCTTTGTGCAATCAGTTTTATCAACAATGTTTTTATGCTTACACTCTGTTGATTACAATATTATAAAATCACTGTTTCCAAACTGATCCCTGCCAAAACTCCCTAAAACTCCTTCTGCTTGTTGGTAAATCACCAATGCTAATTACTGTGTGCATGCTATCATTTGGCTAGTCCTCTATTTATTTCAAGGGTGATCTAATAACATTGCATAATATTAGGATTTTAAACCAACTCCCTCTATATATTACGTCACATACTTTGCAAGTTTAGATTTTATCCTTGCTGACATTTCTTCATGGATGCGTAGTTGTTAGTTCAAATTTGAAATGATTTAAATAGGAACCACCCATATTCTTTCCAATTTTTGTCTTCCTTCCTTTTCCAGCTCACAATAAAAAATAAAACCTAATTGCTTGCTTCTGACATAGAAGTTGAATTGTGATGTGAAGGTCAACATCAGCCTAACCTTCTCTATAAGTCTTCACGCCTGAACTAGGTTTTTTGCATCTTGTGGATACTTTCTGTAGAACTCTTCTAAGACTGAGCCTTCAGTTTTCCTCTCTTGTGCTGTGATTGCTATTCACATTTCTGTTCGCCTTCTACAAGCGTAGGGTTGTCTTCTTCATATTCATGTCCAAATGATCTCCTGAAGCAAGACTATTTTCTTCAGCCATTTCAGCTCTGATTTTGCTATTTTGCCCTTTGCCTTAATGTACTGGCATCTTCTATTTTGCTACACATGTCAGCCAATTATCTTGAATTTCATAGTTCTTCAGTCTCTCCCTGAATTATCTCCTTGCTTCAATATCAAGAATATCCAACTTTTGTCACAATGGGCTGTTATTTTTGCAGCATGAGTTATTCAATATCCCTAGAACAAGAATGGATATGTGCCTATGCTGTTCTAACAAAACAGTCACTATGCTACCAGGAAGTCATGCCCCCAGAAAACAGGGGAAAAAAAAAAAAAAAAAAAAAAAGGGATTGTAGCAGGGACATTTGAAGACAAATAGAGTCCTTGAAAATGCAAGCACATGATGATACTAGAAGCCTCCAGTATAAGAACATAAATCACAGATAGTCAATTAGAGGGCTGCTAGAGGAATGCAGTTTTGACACCTAGGTAGATATAGTTTTAGGATATACTTAGATTTTTAAAGAATTATCTAACAACCTATTGCAGGTGCCAATGAATTGATAGTATAAGCTCCTATAGTTTGCGTACAAGACTGTAACAAAAGCAGCTTCTTGCACAGGCATATTCCTTCAGAACTGGTCATTCTAGTATCCTTTATGGCTCCAAGTGTAAGCAGTACTTTGATTGCATGAAAGGGAAATACACCAAGTTAGAGCAGTGGGAAAACACCATTCGGGACCTATGGTCTACAGGACTTGACCAATATTCTGCACAACAATATCCTTCTGATGTAGACCAATATCCAATACAAACTCTGAAGAGTCACTGTGTTCAGTTATACCCTAGGAATTTTTAGTCCCTACCAAAAATCTCTAGAATCTTACCCAGGAAGTGAGACGGGACCTATCGGTTGGCTTGTAGAAGGTCCCTCAAAACCTCACAGATCAGTGCTAATTCTAATGGGTCTTGCCTCTCCTAATATTCAGCTTCCTAATACCATGAAGACTTGGTGAATACTTTCTAAACACAATTTCAATAGGGTTCAGGAAACATCAAATGTGAGCTGGAAATAGATTACAAGATTTGACATCTTCCATTTTTCTTCATGAAAGCAATTTCTAGTAGGTTTAGAAGCAGAAAATGAAGCCAAGGTAAAAAATCATAAGGAGAATTTGGAATTATAATTTGAGTTACAGTTATAATTTGAGTCCTAAGCGGTGTGCTATAAGTTGAACATGATATTGCTTTTAACTCAATCTGTTGGGCCCACAAAGAACGGCAGATTAATGCATGCATTAGTCTAGTTTTTCATTTGGTGTTTCTCTATCCATCAAACTATTTAAAGTAGCTTGAGAGTCATTTCACAGTGAGACTATTTTTCCCTTAAGTTAGGCCAAGTTGAGCATGGAGAATTCAAATTAATTCTTCAATGCAAACAAAAGTGTAAATGTGATCAGGTTTAGGGGAGGAGGAGATATTTGTGTTCTGATTCTCTAGGCACTTGAATTCCCCAGTCTCTGTCATCCTCTTGTGTGTGGTGGCATTTTGAAAAGCAGTGACAGATTTTAAATTCAAACCATGGTTGCTGAACCCTTCAGCAGAGTCAAGGGAGGCCTGATGAATTTCTTTTATGCCTTCTGCATAAGCAAGAGCCGTTATAGAGCCATTAACAATGTGAGTGATAGTTTGAAGTTTGTTGCGGTTGCAGTATGATCAATCATTGTACTTCTGTTTATACAAAAAATCTTCTGCACCTCCTGTGAGTTCCTTGGTTGCTGTTGTGCATAATTTAGTATCCTAGAGGTAAGACAAATCCTGGCAGTTTGCTTGTGGTGTTGATAATAAGCTTAAGCTTCAACAGTTGTAATGTGTGAATATAGGTATCCAGGACTGTTTGAGATGCTGTGGGATATCTGAGGCATCCATGTGTGGTGGTTAAAAAGGGCATAGGGGTTATAATAAATCAATGCCATTGGAGCAGCAACTAGGGTTTTTTCACATTTTTATGGAGTGATAAATCTTAACTTATCATGGGATTCTGGCATTTCCTTAAACAGCTGGTTTTAAGCAGGATAGAAAAGCTGCAGACTGAATCTATGCAAAGATGCTGAGATGTGCTGGCTCTGATCAACTGGTTTCTTATTTAGAGATGTGCAAGTTTAAAGGAAAACTGTTTCTCTGTCTCTCCTTAATGGGACCATGGAATTGAGAATGTGCAGAAACATCTGCCCTGAGCCTAGATTTTGTTTTCAATTGAAATAAGATAACAAAACAAAACAAAACAAAACAAAATAAAATAAAATAAAATAAAATAAAATAAAACAAAATAAAATAAAATAAAATAAAATAATAGGAATTGATTAATCTATTCTCACTATGTCTGGTGAGAGCATATACAAGTTTTAGGAAGAAAATTGGCTGCTCATATCACACTGAGTTTGACCAAAAGCTGTTCTTTGATGCTGCCCTCTCTTCTTAGAAGCAAAGGGCTCCTGACTGAATGGGCTGTTCAAGAAGTTGAGGTACATGCCTGAATAGCACACAGAGATGATACTGTTGGTCCCTTCAGCCACAGAGGATATGGATCGTGTCAAAAAATTTCCAGGACTCATTCTCCATCTTAGAAGGTAAGTGGTAAGATATGCCTCATACTGAGAGGAGCTCTCCTTCACAGGGTGGCCTTATTCACAGTGGGATTCACAATAGTCTGTGCTATCTTAACCATGTCTGAGCATTTGCTGAGAGTATTGATACAATTTAAAGCTACATCTGCACCCATAATAACAAGAAACCAGTTCAGCACAGAGTACAGTGCTCCAGCTTGGTCTTGCTTTGCTGACTGTTTTGGATGAATCCAGTTTGGCCTATAAAAATAATTTTCTGTCTCCATCTCTTTACACAAGGGTAGAGAAGCTGCAGCACAAAATCAATAGTTCTGGGCAGTACACAGGATTATATTTGTTAGTGTCTTCTGATCCTGGTATTTACACAGAAAAGGAGAAAGGAGGACAATGTTGACTTGGTATTTTACAGCTGTATGCAGTTTAAATGCCAGCTAAGGAAGAATGCAATAGCACTGTGCAAATATTGTAAAGAACAAATACTGAAGGCAAAGGAGAAATCAGTCAAAGGACCCTCATGAATAAGCAATTAAAACCAATATTATGCAGTAAAGCAAAGGACAATGTAGGCTCCATATCTGGTTGTTTCTATGGGAAGACCTGTTGTCCTGCTAATTGGGTGATTTAATGATTGAACAAATTACACTGTGTAACACAGTTTTGAATCCCAGGGGACTGATTTATAGATTCTCATGGCTCAAAGGAGCTATGAAGATTATCTGGTCTAGTCTTCAGTGTTTATCTAGTACCGGTTAATGTTTAGGTAAGATAGACAGATATGAAGATTGCTTGAAATCACTGCTCCTTCTCTAAAGCTTTTTCCTTAGTGACAGTAACTTTTTTTTTTTTTCATTTCACCATATCTATTTTGTCATGATTTCCTTTGGTCATGGTGTGGTTGGTGTAGAAGTTACTACTGTTTAATACATGAGTCTGTACCACTCCTTTCTTTGAAGCCTGGTGGTTTGACAAGGCTATATTCAAGAAATCAAAAAGTAACAGAATTGCTACTAACACCAGAAACATGAAGTATCAATTGATTTTACCCTTTAAAGTGGCCCTCAAACAGATACTATTGCCCATTCTAACTTCTATGAACCTGCAGACCCCTCAGCTTCCTGCAAATAGCCTTAGCAGTCTGGTATGTCTCCTGGCAAAACTGCTGCCCCACTGCCAACCTCAAATGATATCACAGGCTTGGGGGAGATGTGTTAGGAGGCCTGTGCCCGAGCGTGACATCTTCTTACTGCTACTAATGTGGTAAGAGAGAAGGTAGCAGCAGCAGAAGGGGAATGAGCAGCTCCCACTCTGTTGTGAAAAACATGTGGAGGCCACCTAGGAATGCGAACAGAAGAGTGCTGGAAGAAACACTTCATTATTAATCAAGCATAGCATGCTCAAGGGGGAGATTACTCTCCCAAGCAGGTTTTTATTTCTTCTTTTTCACACACTTCTTTTGTACGTTCATTATTTGCTAAAAGACAGAATGGCTTTCAAATCATCAGGGTTATCTGAAGGCTTCCCATGGAGATGAAACATCTCCTGCATGCAGTTATCCATGAGCACACCACCAGAGTGTCAATCTTCCTTCACCTGGAATAGCAGTGGAGTATTTTAGCTGGATGTCTTTATCAGACTCTGCTGACAGCCTGTCAAAGCATTCCTGGGAAATGACTCATTTGCAAATGGCTTTCCTACCTTTTTCTTCTCCTCCTCACTTTCTCTCTCTCACACCCTGTCTCCTTAAATGGCACACTATATATAGCTCTTGAAGAAGGAGGGTTTGAAAAGCAATGAATTTCATATAAATCAAGGGTGAGATGATGCCAGAGTTGGAGTTTCCGGGAGCTGGTTCTGCACAAGCAGCTGAAAAACAAATGTACATCCAAGTTGTTTTTTACACGGTTCTGAATATAACTGTCACAGTCAATCAAGTCAATGATCTTTTTTGACTACTGTCATGTTTATGATGGTGACCAGATATCTAACTAACCATTTTCCATGCTATATCTTGGAGCAAAGTTTCTTCCCAGTGTCTAGTGTTACTTGTTAAATGATTATAGTGTTTGTGCATGAAACTAATATTATGAATTTTTATTTTATATATACACATTGCTTGAGGACTAAGTTGTAATCAGTGCTAGGAAAGGTATTTAATTTTGGTTGATAAAAATGCCCTGATATGCCTTTTGACCTCATGAAGGTTGAAAATTAAATTCTAGATCCAAGGCAAAGTCTCCTAAATTTTCTTTGCATTTCAGTGCTTTTGGATGCAAGTTTCAGGCCCTTGAAAAATTAATGGGTTCTGCTGGAATTTCTTCTTCTTTTGTTCCAGAGGTCGAGAGCAAACTGCTGTTCATTAAGTGCATTTCAAAGGGATGCATATTTTGAATCGTTTTATGATTAATGCCTCATGAAAGAGGTATCTCCCATTCCCCTATGGCTTCCTTTGTCTTTCTCCTACCATTTTACCCACCTCCTGGCACCTCCTAGGAGGAAATGTTACACATAGTCGTTTCAAAACTAAGACAAATTATCTGCCAACACTTAGCTCTCTCAGATCTTTTCAGCTACTAAGTGGTGCAAGATTGGACTAATCTTTTCTTTCTCGCACATCCACACTCTGCAAATTGAGTTCAAATGATTTGGAGGAGCATAAACTGGCCTGGCACCACTCTCTTGAATACCTAATCAGCCTAAGGACAGTTTGAACCCGCAGCCTTTGTGGATGCAGTTACTTGCATTCATTGCTTGAGAATTTGTTATCTGAAAGTTAATCAGAAAGAACAATGTGCGGACTCAAGTAATAACTGGTATCTCTGTTATTTCCATACAGTGACAGGGATGCTGCTCATGATGCTACTCCTGGTGATTTCATATTTCTCCAGTTGTGTGCTATCCTTAGAGTAGTTAATTAAAGTGGCCAGAGATTAATTAAAAAACTTAGCTTACCTGTCTAGCGACTTCCCTGCTATATATCTGATTTTAATTCACAAAGGTTAGCTTTAGCCTAAGGAGGTTAGATTTCCTCTATAGCTAGTGGAGGGAAAGGCAATTCAGAACAAAAGGCTGACAGAGGTGCTAATAAATCAGCCTGGGGCTGTTTACAAAGAAAGAAGGGATGAAAGCTGATAAACACAGAACTAGCTTGTGGTTTGGCTTTACAAGGGATTTTCTTGTAGAAATATTGTTTGTGCATTTAGTGAGAATTTAAGCCTTTATAGGGTGGCGCGGGGTGGGGAAGCAGTTCTTTTTAACTAATCCATCAAGCCACAGGTCCTCCACAGATTCTGTGCCATAAGGATGCCTTAGGAACCAAAGACCATTCTAGATGATACCAGGATCCAATGTTTAGGCGATAATACTATACTAAGGCATCTACCATACAGTGGACTTTGAGCCATGGTTGCTCAGACTCGTCATAGTCAAGATATGGTCAATGCAATCACTGTCCAGCAATGCACTAAGCAATTCTGGCCCCTGAAGAGCTACTGGTCATCAGACCATAGTAAACTCTAAGCCACCTGTTCCAGGCCACCAATGCCACATGTGCAAGGTCCTAATCAATCTCCCTGCCTCACGTTCCTGTGTATTTGCCCAACGAGGAACAAAATTTTAGATCGCACCATTGCATGGAGGGGAAGGTACGTCAGATCTCAAGAATGTTGCCTAATTCCAAAAGGACAAGACCTGGCACTTGCACAGGAACATTTTTAGAAGGGTGAACACCCAGTAGAAGCAAAGCTGCTGGTAGCTAAAGATCAGATGAGAGCCAGTGCCTTTGATGAAAAAAATACCATGAATAAAATCCAGAAAGGTGATGGATGAGAAAGGCAAGAGCAGTATGGTTTTCCTACTAAACAAAAGCAGATTGAAGAGAAATGCATAATTTTAGAAGCCACTGAGATCCAATCTGGAGGTACAAATAACACTAGAAACTCCTTGTAGTGAGGGCTTCTCTGGAGCAAGTCTAGTCATAAGTGAGAGAAGTGAGGCTGTTGAAAGTGTTAAAAAAAAAAAAGGCTTCACTACGTGCTTGTTCAGGAGCAAATCAACTTAAATGGGTATTACACTGGTAATAGAATCTGTAATTATTTAAAATATGGTATGAGGAAAGAGATTTTTATTTGTTTATCTGAGTGAAACCTGAAGAAGGAACACTTCTATCTGAAAAGATAAAGAATGCTGTTCCCTGCAAATGCTTATATTGGCGGTAGAGCTGGTAAATAGTGCAGTAAATGGCTTATGGTGTTTAAGGGATATGCTTGATTTAATCAGGAGCTATTTGTTTAGAGAATGTTTTGTAGAATGGTTTTCAGTCTGTGCACTTCTAGGAGATGCTTCTTTCTTTTTGGATTATAGAATCATAGAATTATTATGGTTGGAAAAGATTTTTGAGGTCATCGAGTCCAACTGTGAGCTCCTCAACATCAAAACTGTTAAACCATGTCCCTAAGTGCCTCATCTACACATTTCTTGAACACTGCCAGGGATGGTGACACCATCGCTTCCTTGGGCAGCCTGGCAAGAGGGGTTGATTAAGGACAGTTTAAAATCCACCCTAACTGAGCTGTTCATGATAGGATTTATCCCACATCACTATAGACAAATTGCTAAGCGATTTGTGACTTAGACTCAATCTTTCTCTGATGGAGAGAGGAGATAAGCACTTGCAGGCAGTATGAACATCAGGGACACCAGATTTGGCTTTTGTCAGTGCCACTGTCCTCTTCTAGCCATGACTTGCTTCAGCATTTCTCTGAGGGATGGAAAGGTATTAATGAAATTTCCTCTAAAGAAATTTGTTTTTTTTTTCTTTTTTTTTTGTTTTTATTTTTGCTTTTTTGCCGAGAACATCACAGCAAGGCAAATTACTTGGAACCAATCATGCTCTGCATCTGAAAATAGAAACAGGGCTTTAATTAATGTTGAAAAAGTCCCTTCAGGGGAGAAAGAAAAGGTGTTAGACTCTGGATGAAAAAATATTATGGGGGACACTAGGTGGTATATATGCTTTTGCTTCTCCATGCTCCTCTGATATGCAGTTGCAACTGGGTTAGTAGATAACAGATTTCTCTGATGGCAAGGATGATTTGCAGTTGTCAGACTGGATCAAATCCAAGGTTTGTCTAGAGCAATATTCTCTCTCTAGAAGGTTTAAGTAAAGCTGACTGCAGAGGTGGTGCATAAAACCATGCTGGATGTGCTATAGGAATTGTGTGACCAGAGGGAATATTTTTCTGACTAGTTGGAGGTTGGTTCAAAAAGAGATGCCTGAAGGCAGTTCTTCTGACTAAACCCTTGCTTAGCTTTTTTTGCTTTTTATCTTAAAACTTTGGCTGTTTTCCTTCTTTGTAAAAAATCCTATTATTGGTGGTTGCACCTGGCTGGCTCTTTCTTCAGTGATGTCTCGTAACTAGCCCTTTCACCATGGAAAATGGTCCATTTTCTCAGAGAACTTTTCTTTCCATTACTTTGTTTTCCCCCACTTTGCTTATATCAGATTCCCTTTTATTTTTATGCCTATTACAAGCAAATGTGATCAGATTTACCTCCAGTAGCTCACCTACCCCATAATTAGCAAGAGACATTTGATTTGATAGAGAAGATTTCTTCTTCAAACTGCCCGTGGAGGAAGAGAAAACTCAGCATCTTTTACAGCCAAATCAGATCACTCTTTCAAGTTAAACAAACAACATCTTTTGCTCCTTTAAGAGAGTCCTGCTTTCTGCTAATCACATCTGTTCCCCTCCAGCTGCGTTTTAAGTCCCACAGTTTTATTTTCTACAAAGTTACTCCACCATCTGTCATGTTCATACTGTGCATTTTCTGGCCTGGTGAACGCTGTGAGACTCTCTGTGCAACTTTTCTGGTTTGAATAACCTTAGGCGATGGGTTAATATGTTTATAGGTACCTGTGGCTTCTTATGAGCTTGAATACTCCAGGCATCTAAGCAAAGAGTTGGGGGATGTAAAACCATTAGCAGATCGTTAACTCATTTGGGACATATCCTTTGAAAAATATACAGCTATGCACTTGGGGCTACTTCTGAAGCTCACTTAGATGCACTACCAGGTGTATAGGAAGACTGTAGAATCTAAACTAATGAAACAATCTGATGTTATTTGATCCAGAACACCCAGGAATCAATAAATTCCAGTTCCTGGAGTCACATGAAGCTGATTTTACATGTCTTAACTCACAAGGAAAAAAAACTTGTGTTATCAGTTTTTACTCTGTGTGCTTGTGCAGCAGTCTGTCCACCTAGAAAACTTTCGTCTCTATTAGATAATTTTGAACGCAGATGACAGAATGACAGAGGTCTCAGAGATATCAGGTCTCCTCTGAGTTTTATTAAAGTAGGGGCAGGATACAGAGGCTATTAAGCTGTCAAAGTGAGGAAAAAGATTCAAAGACTCTCCCTCCATAAGTCTAGTAGCATTCTATAGGACCAGTAGATGTAATGCTTCTGTTATTCCATATTCACACTCAGTAAAATTCCTTTTTCTTTTCTAAAATTCCTTTTTTTCTTTTTCTTTTTCTTTTTCTTTTTCTTTTTCTTTTTCTTTTTCTTTTTCTTTTTCTTTTTCTTTTTCTTTTTCTTTTTCTTTTTCTTTTTCTTTTCTTTCTCTTTCTCTTTCTCTTTCTTTTTCTTCTAACGTAATTGCTCGCAAAGACACAAAACTCTAGGGCTGTAAGTTTCAGGCGTGAGATGGCATAAAAATATCACTCTATCATTTATTTTAAAGCTCAAAATATTTAGCAAAGTTGATGATTCAGGAGGTAGAAGAAGAAAACCTGATTCCTGGATGTTGAATTCTGGAGGATACTGAATTTCTCTAATTTCTTGTGGAAATACAATGCTATATTACTGCAGCTGAGGGTGAAGACAAACTAAATATAGGATGAAATAAGAACAAAGTTTATAAACATGTAGCTGTCTCCCATGTGTGGACACTTCATCTGGTCTCTGAAAGCAGGAAAAAATCATATGATACTCCCAGAATTGTTGAGTATTTTAGGGACACTTAAAATTCAGCTGTCAAATAGGCCTACATAAGGACCAGATATTACTGTTATACTGCGAAACATAAAGGCTCTTGCTGGATATGTGCAATTACTCTGTCTTCTCTGGTGAGCTGACTGCGGAAAAAAGGCAAATATGGCTGTTTTCTGCTGTACAGCTGTTACAGTAACCACCACATCATGGCTTGGACAGGGAATATATGCACAACATGCTTCCCCTTGAGTGATCTGCTTAGGATGGAGAATGGCGCATGAACACCACTCACTAAGCTGGGCGATCCACAGGAGAAAGTGGGCAATGTTAATTAGCAATGAAAACATGTGTGCATGTTTGCAATTGCATGGGAAGGATAATTATGCCTTGCCTATGGGGAGAAAGAGAATAGTGAACACAATGCTTTGTTTGTTTTGTTTTCCAAATATATCTGATTCACTGAATTCACTGCCTGGTCCTAGCAAAAGGTGCTTGTGCTATTGCTCTTCTAGATGTCGAAAAATCAGCACGCATTCAGCAATGCCTTGCATAACTCCACAGTGTTGCTTGAGATTTTTTTGTAATTTTTTTCTTCCTAGGGGCACAGTTACATATTCATTACATTTTGATCACTTCTCCAGTGAAGCCAACAAACATCTTGTTAGAAGGGAGGGTTCACATAAGTAGCTGAGTTAAATGAAGCCCAAGTGAGACTCACTAACTTCTTAGTTCAGTTACTTGACTTCAGAGCTCCCACTTGAGAGGTGTCCATGCCAAGAGTTCATTCCTTGTTATGACAGGTGCTAGTCTATTTGATCTTTTAAGTCCTTAGGATGTTGGTCTGTGAACCAAAATCCTAAAATGTGTCTTTTCAGTGATGTAAAACATTTGGATAGAATGCTACAGAGATTATGTTTTGCCTCTTCTTCCACATCTGTCTTTTTAAGCTTAAGAAAAAAAAAAAAAAAAAGTGAGGAAAACTTCAGTGAAGATTGGGAAACATTCAGATGGTGCAGGGATGGATATCACAAAAAAAATAAGCTGTATAGAGAGATGCACAAATATATTTGACAGCTGAGCCAATGAATCACCATTGTTAGAATACATTTGATTTTCTGTGAGCACAGCAATTATAGGAGATAGCTTGCAGGTGAATACAGAGGGATAGATTCAGGTCTCTATGCAACAATGACAGCTTATATAATGAAGATCTAATGAGAACAAAATTGAGATTCAGAGTTACAGATGGCAATCCTTTCTGTTGCTATCTGGGACATTATTTTCTTCAATGATCTGCAGTATCATTTTTCTGTGGTGCTTTAGAACAGACCAGCTGTCTGTAGGACTAGATATATAAAATGACTGGTGAGTGTGTTAGGGGATTATGTCATCCAGTTTTAGCTGCCTAAAAGCTAAACGCCTTATCTAAGTCAGCTGTCTACTGTCCTTGTAGATTTGCTGGAAAGAAAAACACCTCAAGATGACAATTTCACCCCACCTCTAGAGCCAAGTCCAAGCATTAGGTCCTGAAAATACTACATCATTTCTGCTTAACTTTTGGAACTCTAAATTCTCAAGACATCTCAGTTTTTGCCAGTAGTGTGCCTTTTGTGTCTCATTTCTGTCAGTGGGCACGTGAACAACTTCTACTCAGAGGCTAATCAAGTTCATTTGGATTAAGAAACTAGAGGTTCCTTCAGGTATACTACCTGTGTACATTTATTCAGAACATGCTTTTCTAAGCAATGCTTTCATGATAACACAGTATTAATAATATCTTTATGACTTAGGACAATTGTTAAGTACTTGCATAAGATGCAGAAGATATGAAAATCCTTTTTTTTTCTCTCTAAAACCATGACATTTCCTGACGATTCTCTTCAGGATGTTATAAGCCAGAAAAACATTCAAAAGTATGTGCAGGATGTTTTGAAGATAAAGTCTGTGTACTACAGAGGTCCTCAGACCTGAAGATGGCAGAGATTCAATGAGTTAAAACATTGTAATACTGAAATTGTCTCCTATCTTCATTCTAATCTTGCGGTCCTTGAGGTGTGTGAGAACTTCACACAGATAGATGAGCTGAAAGTGCTCAGACTTGGTAGGGATATATTTTTGTGTTATTATTATATTTTTAGAGATTATACTCTGAACAGTTATAAATGAAGTAAAATACCAACTGAATGTAGCTCTGTGTTCAGTACAAAGCTAACTTCTTCTCTTAACAAGTGCTTCTTCACTCTTCTTATTTCCAGGAAGGTCTCCTACGGCCTAGTGTTAAAAATGAAGCAGCTTTCACACTTATGAGCAGCTGGTGCTGTCTAAACCCCATGGAGATGCTGAGCTCAGCAGCTGTTTTTTCATAACTATCTTCACCTTCTTGTGGCTACTGTTTTCTCTTGGATTTTCTTCCCGTGTGATGGTCTCTGACAGGCTACTCATAAGCTCAGAGATACACTATGGACAGCAGGGTTTTGTAGCTCCCCATCTATCTCAGTTACCAGCTGGATCTTCGTTTTGGCTTCTTCTGCCCAGTGGGAGGCTCTGGGTCTTGCCTGTGGGCTGCATGGCAGCAACCATCATCTGAGTGGTGCTTCTCTCTGAATCAGCTCTTGGCTGGGGGCCTGGGAGTTGGACCAGGCTGATAAGCTGCTGTTGTTTCTGCTCTTTAATTGCAGGCATTGACTTTAAGACATTTTTTCATTCCCCATAGTGAAGCCATAGGCAAGGCCAACCAGAGCATTGCTTTATCTGCAGCCCTTCCCACTTTATTCCTTGTCTATCTACATTCTCAACATGGCACTTTCAGGCCCTACAGGGGCTCTGCCTCCCCCTCCACCCCTTCAGAGCTGTGAAAACATTTTTTTTATTTTTTATTTTTTTACATAGCAGCAGATGGTTCTTTACTTCTGTCATCTTCATTGTAGTGTTCTCCCTTTCCCAAGTTCAGGAACAGCCATTTTCTGGCATCCTATCCCCTGACTTTTGTTAGAATACAAAACCAGTGACGGACCTAGAAAATACTTATTTCATATCCAAGCAAAATTGCAGAGCTCAGTGCAAACCTAGACAGAGGGCTTATGCTAAATTCCACGGAATAAACCCAAAATGTGCAGTCCAACCTTGCAGTCACATGTGTCTGCGGAAGCAAGGCAGACTCCTGCTGTATTTTCTGTAACCATCAGAATTTTATTAGATAATCTCAGAGCATCTTGCAAGGCTGAGTAAATTACTCTGGAGAAAGGAAGGATGTTCCTGTTATTAGAGGGTTGGACAGGGATTGCAGGTGTTTGCAACCAGTTTTCCATCTTCTCATTTGAGCTGTTCTTAGTTGCCTTCCCATAAAATGAAGCTATCAATGCATATGTGCATATGTTTGTTAGTTTTTTTCTATCTGTCTTTATTTTCTGCCCTGTTCAGATTGCAAAATTTCAACGTCCTTTGTGATGAGCTAGGCATTCCATAGGCACAAAGGGATCTCTACTTATTGCCATGTGACTAATGGCCCACGAACATAGTGACAGCAAAATTTAACAACGTGATGAAGGTTATATATACCTCTGATATAGCTCAGAGGAATAACCTCAAGGGTCTCAGCCACTGTGATCTTTCCTTCCTGGGAAGGAATTTTCACTTTTTCTGCTCCTATACAGCACTGCTTTATTTCTAGTCTTGGTCCCAAACCATTACATAAAATGAGATGGCATCACCTGTATCCCCCATTCCATACCGCAGTTCCCTAATAATTGTGTAAGCTGCACCAGGTCCGGCTTAGCTTTCTGCCTTGGTGTTCTGTTCTTTTCTGGGCTGATAAACAACTACAACCTGTGATCCAAGTATCATTTATTTAGAACAAAAACTCTTTAGAAAAAAGCAGGGAAACTTACTCTCCCCTGACAGAATTACCAAACCCAGGTGGTTGGAAGGTCCACATCCGCCAGACTCCCTCTCCAGAGTTATACTTTCTCTTGTGTTTACATCTTCCCCATTTTATTTCTTTGCCTTGGAAATGGCTTTTCAGCAATTTACAGGACGTGCATTTGAATATGAGTCTTGGAAATGCACCTTGAGACCTTTATCACCGTGCTGCTTCTTTCCCACTTCTATAGTGATGATGGTCTTATTTCAGTATTTTCAGCTTAAAAATCATTTAGGCATTTAGAAAATTCCCAGGACATATATGCACTCAGAATTTTCTAGAGTATGCACATGCATTTCAAAAGAGATAAGCAAAACCATCCCAAGTCAAACCATATTACTCTTTCACTAAAGGCACCAGCTAAACTCATTTCTCTGAGAAAATCCTAGGATGGGACATAAACTGTTGTAAGAGGAAGAAAAGATTTCATTAAGAGTTTCCTTATAGTATTACCCAGGCAGTAGCCCTACCTGCTGCTCAAAATGATATTTTTCCTGTCCTACATCAACTTCTTTCTCACTGCTCTATATGGGGAGAGAAGGGTTTGCTTTTCTGTGCGCTTTTGCCGAAGATGGAAATTATTGTGATATAGTTATCCTAAAATAATTAGACTTCCTCCTGGTTTCCCCTAAAGTATTAGAAACCAAAATTGGTATCAAAGTGTCTCCAGCAAACAGGACAAGACCCTGTGGGTGAAAACGAGTGCTTAGCCCACAAGCCCAGGAGAAAAGTCAGGGTGGGAATGGGGATTCCATGGGGAGCTCCCTGCAGACCTCCTCCAATGCTGGGAGGCTGTCTGAAGGAGGAAAGGGTTGTCATGCAGTTATTATTCTGTTATTTATAGAACAAACCACACACTTGCCTGCCATAGCAACAGGTGCAGTGCCTGGTGTTTGTAATGCATCCTCAATTTCTATGAATCATCATTAGAATAATCATTTCTGTGACCAATGGACTCTAGCAAGTGACTCATTAAGAGAACCACTGGAAAATAATTAGCGTGCACACTTGTTTATATGCCTGCGTTTCCGCTGAGGTCTCATTCTTGTTGCGGTTTGGTTTAGCTCCAAGGGAATTCTGCTCTCAGTGTAAAACACTTGTTTCAATCAAAGTAATTACCTGAGTAGCACAGCTTTGTGTACAGTGTTTCCATTAAACCATCCTATTTATCATGAGAGTAAACAGAACAGTTATAGTCAGCTTTAGGGCAGCTCTTGGCAGTGGTCCAGGCCAGCGGCTTTTTTTTGGGGACATGTCTATGAACATCTCCTAGAATTGCACCTCTGTCAAAGCATCATTACACAAAACACTTCAGATGCAGGGATTGCTGCCTCAGGTGCTTAGCAGGTTCTCTGAGGTCACTGCCATCTGTGAATCGTTTCCTTTAGAAAAGAGTCCCTGCTCATTCCTCCCCTAACACACACAGGTATTTCTTCATGGAATAGCTGAGTTTAACTGGGAATGGACCAAAGTGGGCTGTGTTTGTGAGCACAAATGCCGCTTTGGCAGATGCTCTCTTTTCAACTCTGTTTCAGATATGTTTTTATCTCCAGGCACAGTTAACTTCTACCTGATTATGATGCTCTTCTGCATTTTCTAAAGAAAAGGTCAGAGTTTTTATAGCAGTGGCTTACTGTGAAGAAATGGAAAACTGTTTATATTTTCTGTGGAGTGAAGAATCAAAGCCAGGAGCAGGATTAAACTACTTAAAAGCAGATACTTAGTGTTACCTGAAATATTGAAAGGTATTCTGCCCAGCCTCTGGAACTGGCTATAATCTATATTGTCTATATACAACCTATACAACTTTCAAAGAGTGTTCATCTACTAGCACGAGATGGATGGTTTACCCATTTATGCATGGGCAACAGAGCCAGTCTCAGATCACTGGCCTTAAAGGGAGTTAATACAAGTGTAAGATATTGTTGCTTACATGTGGCATTTAGCATCATTTGAGATGAGACATCCTTCCTGGACTCTGGCTGCTCCGAGAGGTCTGGGATGTCCTGCAGGTCCTTTGCCATGACTCCCAGCATGGTGCAGATTATTTTGGATGTTCTAATGCATCTGACTTGACCCCAGATGTCTGTGTTTAGGCAACAGAGTCAAAAACATGTAGGTACCTACATCTAAATACCTTGTTAGGTGTATCATTCCCTTCCATGGAGTTTGCTCCTCACTCTAATATTAGCTTTCCTGACTGATTGAATAAGTGTTCAGTTTGCCATTTCATGGAAATGTGTGCAATACACAGCTGTTAACATCTTCAAAGATGATTTTTTTGTGACTGCTGAGGAGCAGTTCCTGCTGTGCTGTGTGTGTTTTGAGCAGCCTTGCTTCTCAGTATTGCTGGGGAGAAAACTAAGATGCTGTGATCCACACACAAAATTCTTTTCATTTAATATAAAAGAATATGCCTGTTAGCTGCACTTAGTTTATGCACACTCCATAATATCTAGTTGCATTCATCTCTTTAACACAGGCCAAAGAACTGCTATGAATACCTAGGAAATACCAAGTCTAATTATATTAGCTTTTCTATTGTAATAATGGGGAGCTTAAGAACATCATTTATAATCAACTAGACATTAGACTAATGAGCTAGATACTCACAGACTTTTAAAACACTGATGGGACACCTATGCTTGAAGGAATTTACAGACAGGGAAATGTCCAACTATGTTACATAAAGAGATCTATACTATGTGTTGGCCACATATGTCCTTAATGACTGGAGCCAACCATATCAATGAAATAAGCTAAGCTAAGCTAAGATGTGCTTAAAAGAGACATAATGGAAAACAATAAACAAAGAAAGAAAAACTTTGTCCACGCAATTGAATTTTCACAGATTGAGGTTTTGTACAGCTATACCCCAATGTTTGCTGTTTGGTTACCTTTGCTTGGCAGTACTGCTCCTGTTTACCAAACTACCTTGGAAAAAAAGTCTCTGCCTGACAAATCCAGTGTTGAGTGCAATGGGTGAGAACAAGTAGACTTTTTTTTTTTTTTTTCCTTTTATTTTTCCTGGAAGAGCAGGGATTATAAAAATACTAGTGAAAAATAACTGCTGCTGACAAGCCAGCATGTCCATTCAAGTGTATCAGTAGTGGATTGATGTCCTCCTGTTCCTGGGTGACCAGTAGTTAGGGGAAGGACAGAACAGGTGACATTTGTCTGGACAATTATTTCTCCTTTTCTCTTTATAACAATAAAAATAAATGGGGCTAAGAGGAGCATTTGCCTCAACTAGACTTTTCCATTTTTTTTTTTTCTTGCCCCTTTTAATGTAGTATTAAGTCCTGGGAAATTTCAGTAAGTTGTATTTCCAGACAAAAATGGAAATGTTCTATTTTTTATCCTTTTCCATTTATTGCTGCTTTTGTAAATTACCCTGATGCTAAACTTTTCATATGAATTTATGATTATGTTTGGCTATCTTAAAACTGCATTTATTGACAGATAATGTTTTGAGCAGAAGCATTCCCTCATTCTGATTACAGTACTAAAACTCAAGGAGAAGAGTCACCTCACAAATGGACAATAAATAGAGGTATCTGGCACTCCTAGAAATCAAAGTTTGTGTTCTATGAAATATGGACATATTACAGTGATGCAGGCAATAACCTGAGATATAATAATGGGCGTGATATAAGAACTAGAATAGAACAGGTGGAAAAGACAACTAAAAACATAAACTATCAGAAGCTGATGTCCTTCCCAATAGCATCCTGAAGGAGAGAGTAGATTTTATGCCTCAAAGTAAGTATAAACTGAATAATTCTGTGCAGCAGAGGTAAAAAACATAGTTCCCCGTAAGGGAAATTACCCCTCAGGAGATCATATCTAGCAAAACAGTTTGGGACCCAAGGTAGCTCGTTGTTTCTAAGCTGTACAGAAACCATAGAGGATGCAAAAGCATATTCGTGGAGGCATTTTTTTTCTGAAAAAGGTAATAAAAGTTAGTATTTACTGCAGCTACAAACTACCGTACTGTTAACCAGTAGCTGGAAATTGAAAATATGCTCAGGCTGTGTCTTTAGTTTTCAGATGGCCAGCAGATATTATAAAGATGTCAAATGAATCTCCGGGACATATACACAAGAAATTAATGGCCAGATATTATTTACTTCTCTTAGCTCACAACTAAATTGGGCCAGTAAGCTCAGTATGAAAAAAATGAACTTCACCAGTGCATTAATCTTTTCATGAATCAAAGGTTGTTACTGAAAATCAATCATTTCATTTGGTTAACTCAACATTACTTCCAAGACAAGCATATTGAGTCACAAATATTCTTCCTCTATTATCAGTTATCAGAATTTGAACTCAGTGAAATTCATTCCAGGGTCAAATAGTCTGATTGCTTTACTGGCATTTGGGCTCTGTCCTACAACAATTAAATTAAAAAAAAAAAAAAAGGAGAAAATGAAATCAGAGCTTAAATTCATCCTTTTTGTTCTGTTTTCTCTACTTGTCGTTGCTGCTCCATGTGTTATTTGAAGCAGCTCAAGTGAAAATACAACCTTTGTCAAGCAGCAAAGCAGCAAGATTTTGTTTCATACTATTTACGCTCTGATTTATGTTGGTGCCATAGTGTTGCACTCAGCTGCATATACAATTTCACTATTAATGTTGCATCTACAATTTACAGTGCTAGCATCTTAAAATGTAAAATGTTAGACTCTTGCTTATCCATCCTGCGGTAGCTTCTTTTCATAGTGAGAGCTTTGTCTCTTTTTTCTTTTCCTTTTTCTTTTTTTTTTTTTTTTTTTTGTGAGAAGATTTTGAGAGATTTTCATCAAAATCCGTCAATGAAATACTATGATATCAACAAATGAATGGTGCTGAGTGGCAAATAACAGACATGAGAAACAAAGTACTGCTTTTGTAGAAGGAGAACCATTTATTATGGCATTGTCTTAATATTTTTTTTCGTTTTACTATTTGAAGGATTCAGCCTCCTTAGAGGCTTACACATGCACATCAAAGCCATGTACATTTATACTGGAATTTGTATCATTCAATTTTGGCTTTATGAAATTAGGTGTTAACCTGAGGTCATTATCCGGGATCTTACTATGTCCAGCTCAAAGGAATACCCACTGGCTGAAGCTGATCCATCTCACCTGTGTTAGGTACCAGACAGAAGAATTCATTCTGCAGATTAAATAGCTATAACTTAGGTTTCCACATGCGGATGATAACAATTGCATCTGATGTCTAAATTCTCAAGATAAACAATGGGCATCATGCTAATACAGTTAATGGAGAAGAAAGATCTATTCTTCAGGCCAAGAAATAGTATTACTCAGCTCACCAAACATGGGTGTCAATTGACATTAGGGTGTCTTCAGAGTCTCATTGGTTGGCCAGTAGGACACAACGTGAGGAGACCAAAGGCCTCCTGGAGACCACGTGGGATGCTCTAAAGCATCTAGAACAATGGTAAGATCCTATGGCTGGGAAAATGTTTTGGGCCACGGATCTCTCAGCTAAAATCGGTGTTTTGTTAAGCCCATGCACATGAAGACACCATTTATATGTCTTGACCTAGAGTCAATTCTCATCCCAGTGAGAATTTCTTTGTCACAGTTTTTCACTCCTTTCATCAACTAGGATGCTAGCTTAGATTAGATGCCTAATTCTCAGATGGTTGAAATTAGGTGACATAAAGCTTCCCTCCTTCCACTTATAACTTAGGATAAAAAGTTTACTTCACTGGCTGGAGGTGCTATAGAGCTTTTTGTGAACAAAGCACTCACTCACAGAAGAATTGTGACACACCCTAACAGTAGTAAAGCATGGTTATACTTCTATAATTTTTCATACGCTCAGTGTAAAGTCAGAAGTGATATTACATAATTTTCAGGCTCAGGAAATTAAAAAAGCAGCAGTTCATAGTATCTTGAAACAAGGCAGTTTCATCAAATTGTGTAAGTAATGGGTAAGTGATGTGAAGCTCATTTGTACAACACACAACAGTAGAAAACTTTGAGTCATTCTGCCTGAAATTTCCAGGCTAACCCTGGCTTTGTGCTGAAGAGCTTATCTGAATTCATGCAAAATCTCAAACATTTTCTGGATCTGCTAATTACTGTCATGTGCATGCATGCCATGGCTTTACTTTAATTTGGTCCTGAATTCAAAATCTGTTGAAATCGGTAAGAATCTTTCCATCCAATATACAGGGCTATGGATGGGGTAAGTGCAGGGTGCTCAGCTTCACTGTACATGCTGTTGGAGTAATTTCCATGGTTTTTGTTTTTTCCTTTCACAAAATAAACTTTCAACAATTTCAGTAGTAGAGGAAAAGGACTGTGGCAGTGTCCCTCAAAGATCTTCTGATGTTTTAATTTCAGGTCACAACAACCACTTGCATCTCCTAACAGAAAGCATTAGACTCCATTTGAATTTAAAAGCAATGGAGGTGCTTGTGATTGGCCTGTAGAGGTTTGCATAAAATTTCTTATGGTGTCTAGCCTGGCTCGCTACCCAAATGCAGCCCACTGTAAATGTACTTGTTTGTTCTTTTTATTGCAGCCATCTCCTCCAGACACGTAAATGGCTGTTATCAAACACCCCGTTGTATTCTTCCTGGCCAGATGGCTAAAGGGGCATTACTGTTCTCTCACCATAAACTGTATGCTTTGCTGCAGGCATTAACAAGGCAATATATTTTTTAGGACCCATTAAATACTTGAGATTTAGGTAGTAGTAGGTATTGCAGCAGCAGGCTGAAAGATGCTTTTAAAGTCCTTCACTTTGTCCTTAAAAACTCTGCTGAAATGAGATTGCCTTAGGAGACAAATTATAATAAAAATAACCCTCTAAACCCAAAGTTTGGTGATGCTCTTGAGATCTTGCTTCTGCAAGGGAAGGAATCTTGCAAAATGCAAAATGTTGCAAAATGCCTTTTAACTTTCCTGGCAAGATGAAGATGAAGATTTCTATGGGCATTGTAATGATTTCTTAATTTTTTCACTGTTAGCCTGCTTTCTTCACAGGTGCATCTGTTCTTAGCACCTCAGCAAAACTGAGCACCCTGGGCCCAGAAAGACCAATTAATAAAGCAAAGGCAAGCAGCCTATGACCCCAAGGCAGCGATATCTCTTACGAGAGGCAAGGCTGCCAAATCTTTAGTGATCACTTACTTCATCACATACTGTATGCTGGGCAATAGCAGAAGAGGACTCTGTGCTTGTAAAACTAAATTGCTCTGTAGTTACAGTCATTTGCAGTTGCACTGTCACCTTCAGGCCCCTTGAGCTCCTACTGTCATCTCCAAAGCTTTTCCTCATACCCTCCTCCATCATTTGCATCCCTCCTCACAAGTTCCAGCCTTCTTCCTCCAGCTGTACTTCACTTCTGTGAGCTGTAAGGCCACCCTATAATAATAAAAATCATCATTGTCATGAATTACTGATGCTGTGATCACCTCATTTTCTCCCTTATCTCCATTTGCCTTCATAAACCACTGGTTCCCTCATGCTTTCAAGTGTGAAAGTGACATCATGGGCCTGCTATTTTTCCACTGTAGGAGAATTAAAGACACTCTATGAGTTTAGTCACTGTGTATCTTGACAGACCTGGACTTTCCTCTGTATCTGACTCTTTGGGTATTCCTCAGCCTCTCTGCACATTGCCACTTTGTTGGAGCTCTGCTGGATACCAGCACTGCCAGAGTGCCACCACCACCAGCGCCAGCACTGAAGAGAGGGGAAAGTATTCAAAATAGTCAAGATGTTCAACTGCAGCAATCAAGAAGACAAAGAGAAGCTGTTTCTCCACATTTTCAGTGCCTGGCACTTCATGTTGCTGTGCTGTCAAGGCTACACTCCTCTGTCCTGCGATGACAGATTTCCTACCCAGGAAATTCAGCTTTCAACAGATCTCTGTGCAATTTCCTCACTCATATGAAGGTGCTGGCAGTGAGCAACCAAAGGGTCAAGCAGTCATCAGCCAGTTCTTGTTTGCATGGTCTTTTTTTGGGAATCCTTGAGACACTTCTCTTGACATTCTTCACATGTTCTTAAGAATCGATTTTTTGTTCTGGTTTCCCACCTCTGTGAACAGTGTCGCCTGTGTCTTGCACTCCTGCCCCAGCCCATGGTCACCCATCAGTGCTGTAGGTTGTCCTGTGGCACTGGGTACAAGTCCTCTTGGTGTGGCTCATGGGACAGG
The DNA here is from genome assembly GCA_013398735.1 of Nothocercus julius. NCBI lineage: Eukaryota > Metazoa > Chordata > Aves > Tinamiformes > Tinamidae > Nothocercus > Nothocercus julius. The sequence goes on along the minus strand of VZSV01000205.1, from coordinate 396,106 downwards.
ACTTTGCATTTGTGGTGGAGAGGGAGTTGTGTAGGGATCCCTTGGTGACCTCCTTGGATGGGTTCATGTCCATTAAACCTGCCTTTTACTTCTGTTTAATTACTTTCTATTCATATTCAAAATGCAATTATTCATTACATCTTATTAAAGAATGTTTTGCACATTAGATACTTAAGGTTTTATGGAGATATACATATATATATGTTTAACATACATCTTTGTATGTGTATAAACATATATGACGTTTCCAAAATGACAGAGGTGTCATGCTCAGAACATAAACGTGGAGGAGGGGTGGATGAGACATCTTCCACTTCTCATGGATGAAAGTCATCCTTGCACTACTCCTGATCTATCACTCATCTTCATATGTGCTTTTTTGGCATGATAAATCTATATCATTAGTTAAGGTTGTATAGGCATATTGTGCCTGCCCAGGTGAATCACATACCTTGTGAACACCAATTTTGACTAAAAATGTTTGCAAGGAAAATTTAAAAGCTTCATGGCATTGGGAACATTATCATATAATGTGTGTTGACCAAATATATGGTAAAATGAGTAAATTTATAAATGGAAAGGCCATTACTAGTTGCTGAGAAGTCTGCCAGAAGCTGTTAGCTCACATATTTGAATCAAATAATTTCAAGTCATAAAGAAATGTGACAAAATCAAAAGCTGTTAAATGCATAATTTGCAGACGTGAACAAGAAACTAAATCCTGCTAATAAATTGTACTCAAGAAATAGTTTGCATAGCCTTATACCACAATCATAACAATGAGAATAGGAAAGTTTGAAGGCAAATTTAATCAGTTTCTCTAAGCTATAGTCATTCTATTTCAAGATTATGCAAATCCAAAATTATTTTTCCTTTCAAAAACAAATTATTGCTTGAGTTTTGATAGCTTCTATTGTCTTTGGTTTTCAATGTGTCATTGATGTCACCTTATTTCCTTTAAATGAATGTTTTCTGCTCATTAGGGCATCTCAATTAAAATTCAGATTTTGGTCCTGCAGTTTCTTTGAGCCAGACAACGCCAAGCAGTTCAAGTCAGGGTATCAGGGCAACAGAGAAAAGTCATAGTTATTGTCTGTAATACTAAGAGCTCATTTTTGTCCAGAGGATCTGTTTTCATACTGCCAAATGATTTCTCTGTTCCATTATCTATTTCATCTACTGTGTGTTGTTACAATAGCTGTATTGCTTTTGGCTGATGATGCTTTAATATCATTTTCTTTCAAACTGTCACTAACTTCTGGACTTATGTGTCTTTTTTGTCCAAATCTGAATGAGGCAAGATATTCATGCTCATATAAATTTCTTTATCAGTCCTTAGAACTGCTGAAGTCTAAAAAGCTGGAATTGGTTGAAGGTAAGCTGCAAGTGGCTCAGGAAGTCAGGGAAATGAGGTAGAGTGGGCACAAACCTCAGGACTTGCTTCTGGAGTTCTGGAGTTAGCTAAGCGTTTGCTTACTTTGCAGTGCTGCACTGCCTGATATAGTTAAGCACTTTTCCTAACCTCTGCTCTCTCTCATATCTATGAGGTATGAGATTTATTTTAGGCCTTGAAAAACTTACTTCTTCACTGCTAGCCATAGTGCAGCTATATTTCAACTGTCAACTTTCACCCTGTGCTTAGTCAGAAGAGAGAGGAAGGCTGGAGAACAGTCCCTGGCTCTGTTTTATTTAATAAAGTAAAGATATGACCTTTGCTACCCCCACTATTATCTATTGAGCAACTTAGCCCATGGTGTACATAAGTGGTAACTCAGAGAGCTACAGCATTTACTCATTCAGCTCAAGTAACTGCTCATACACTCAGCAGAAAAGGGATTCCTGTGTCAAACTTGACTCAATGGAATCACACATCTCTACCGGTTATATTGAAGCAAGACATCAATTATTTTTCAAGCTTTACGTATAGCTCTGTGTCAATAGTAACAGTGTGAAGCTAGAAGAAATCAGAGGGCAATTCCAAGTGGGAACACTGATGGTCTTTCATTTTGTGCTGTCTCTAGCATCTCAGTTTGATTTTGCAAAGGGGATGTAATAACCTCTAGAGTTTTTAAATAAAAAACAGGAATTGAACAATGTGTGTATGTGCATTCAGTGTGTACTGCACACTGCCAAGAGCATAACTCATTGAGAACAGTTATTCCCGTTTAAATTACAGTAAAATAAAAATAGTGAATTTTTCCAATTAAATAAATTGGTCTTGCCTTTTCTGTGCTATGGGTGACAGCACAGTGCGGATGACAGGCATTAGTAGAAAATGTGTGGATATTTCATTTTAATCTGTCTTCCTCCTAATGGGCTTCTGCAGTTGGAATTTACAACTTTGTTAATTCCCAGATATTTTGGAAATGAGTGAAACTCTTTCACCTGTGGCATTTGGAGGCACCAAACATTAGGCATTTAATTTCTGATGTATTGAAACGCATACTAGGGATATGACCAATCTTCCCCAAGTTGAGTTGCATGGAGTCTTGTATGCTGCTATAGGCAATGGAAATCTTGGTAGTAGAGTCAAAGGCATTCATATCTCAGTTCATCTGTCTAAATATAGGTTTGTTTTAAGCACCTTTGACTATGCTGAATAGAACTCCTTATGTTATAAATGTTCCACGTAGAAGTGTCCTGTCATATACCCTCTTCAGAAAATCTAGTTTGATGTCTAATGATGCAATTGAAGCTAGCCTTCTTGAGGGATTCTGTTTGAAAGTGAGGCACCTTAGGTATATGCGGGTGCCCTAAGGGTCTCATCTCCTACAGTAGTCACTGAAGATGAGACCTGATTGAGTTGCCTCAATAGAAGCGTCTAAGACATGCAGAGATGCTGTATGATATCCAGACTGGACTCCAACTGCTGCTCCAGATCAGCACATTTTGGTCCTGTGTTCTATCTACCAGTTGTGTGTGTATTTCTCAAAGTGAGTAATATGGCAAATACAAGAGGACCTAGGGAACATTTCAGTGCACAATGAAGTATGTATCTAAATGGTGAATATCACAGAATCACAGAGTGGTTGAGGTTGGAAGGGACCTCTAGAGATCATCTAGTCCAACCCCCCTGCTCAAGCAGGGACACCTAGAGCATGGGGCACAGGGTCACATCCAGGTGGGGTTTGAAGATCTTCTCCAGGGAAGGAGACTCCACAACCCCTCTGGGCAGCCTGTGCCAGGGCTCCGTCACCCTCATAGGAAAGAAGTTCTTCCTCACATGGAGGTGGAAATTCCTGGGTTTTAGCTTGCACCCATTACCCCTTGTCCTATCACTGGCCACCACAGAGAGGACTTTGGCTCCATCCTCCCTACATTCTTCCCTCAGGTATTTGTACATACTGATCAGATCTCCTCTCAATCTTCTCTTCTCTAGGCTAAACAGGCCCAGCTCGCTTAGTCTTCCCTCATGCCATAGATGCTCCAGTCCCTTAATCATCTTCGTTGCTCTACAGTGGACCCTCTCTAGAAGCTCCATGTTCCTCCTGTACTGGCGAGCCCAGAACTGCACACAGTACTCCAGGTGTGGCCTCACCAGGGCTGAGTAGAGGTGCTGGCAACACTGCTCCTGATGCAGTCAGGAGCCCATTGGCCTTCTTGGCCACGAGGGCACATTGCTGCCTCATGGTTAACTTGTTGTCAACCAGGACTCCCATATCCCTCTCTGTGGAGCTGCTTTCCATCAAGTCAACCCCTAATTTGTTCTGATGCCTGAAGTTATTCCTCTCCAGGTGCAAGACCCTGCACTTGTCCTTGTTGAACCTCATGAGGTTCCTTTCTGCCTAACTCTCCAACTTGTCCAAGTCCCTCTGAATGAAAGCACAGTCCTCTGGAGTGTCGTCCACTTCACCCAGTTTGGTATCGTCTGCACATTTGCTCAGAGTGTGCTCTGTCCTCTCATCCAAGTTGTTGACAAACAAGTTGTATAGCATTGGGCCCAGTACTGACCCCTAGGGGACACCCCTGGCCACAGGCCACCAACTAAACTCAGCCCCATTTATGAGGACCCTCTGAGCTCTGCCATACAGCCAGTTCTCAATCCACCTCACTGTCCACTCACATAATTCAGACGTCTTGAGCAGATAACCTATCTAAGCTGATAACATAACTTCCTGAACTGATAATGTATCTCTTTATATTACTTTGTTCGGAGTGGTTGGTTTGAATTCAGGAACTGTGAGATATCCAATCCATTTTTCAGATGCCTAAAACCCATCTCACTGACTCTTTTGACTAGATTCTGCTGACTGTTTGGGAGCTTAGACACTTGTTGCTTAGCTTCATTGGACTTACACAAGCATCTACCATCATTTGAGTTCTCCTAAGGTATCCAAAGCATCCATATGAGGCTGTTTGATATGTAAAGCAGATCATGACCTTCTCAAGCAACAGCTGGAGACCAGAAGAGATAGTCTGGACCATCTCAGGGGCTTTCAACATCTGTAAGTGAGCCAATAAACTGAACATCTTTGAGCACTTGTAGCCACCTACATGTCAATGTATAAATTCAGATTTGTCATATTAAATGTGTGAGTCTACAGTGGACAGTGTTGTAGCAGTGGTTAGATGGGAAATCCTGTCATCTCTTACACAGATCCTCGAACAAATATGTTGGAAAACACCCTACAAAATTTTCCATGGTATTACTCTGCTTTCAACAGATGAACTATTTAGCGAAAGACTTGCTTAACTATGAGAACTGTGACATCCACGGTTAAAGTACTGGATGCAGTGTGGTTATTCTCTCAATGAGGAAAAGGCCACAATTTTTCCTTTTTCATTTGAGAGAATTTTTAAGTAATCACTGAAGCAATTGCTGAACTTTACTATTCCATAAGCATTTTGGAGAGAGGAATTCATTAGCTACAATTCAGACTAATAAAAAACAGGAAATAGAAATAACAAAAATGAAAATAGATTCAGGTGACATCAAATAGGTAAGAAGTAATTAGATTCAAATGAATGAACCAAAATCTAAGCAAATATTTACTTCTGGGAGTTTTTTTTTTTTTTTTTTTTTTTTTAATCAGAGAAGCTTAAATAAGAAGTTTTGAGTCAATATTTTCCTGACTTTGCATTACTGCATGTTTTAATTTTCTTATCCTTTTGTGAAGGAAAAAAGAAATCTAAGTTTTCAGTACTGAAGAAATTCTTATTTTTGACCATTTACACTTGTAAATTCTACTACTTACCTATATTTTCATGGCATAGGAACTTTTTTTTTTCTTTACTTTTAGATTGCTTGGCAATCTTCAGTAGAATTATATGCTTACATTCAAATTAAATTGCTATCAGTTTGTAAAAAAAGGCAGCAAAAATGAGTAAAACCTTTACCTTTTCTGTGTGTGATAGCCAACAGCTTTGTTAGCTTTGTTAAAAAGAAATGAAAGATATTTTCTGTTGTGAGGGGCCTACTGTGGCAAATTAAGTAGTGATACAAATGGCACTTATGAGTTGGCCTCTGTTTAGTGAACTGTTATTTCCCTTATTATTCACAGAAGCTTCTCAGTTCAAGATCAAATTCCTCCAATGTTTTAATTTTCAACCAAAATGGACATTAGGCTTCTCTCCCTCATGAATGTGCAAAGACATTGCCTGTCACTTTTATGAGCCCCAGTGTTCGTATGTGGTGAAGGGAAACAACCAAAGAAAAGACCTTTCACATTCAGAAGAGACAAACATGTCAAAATTCCTTAAAGCATGAAAAATGTACCAAAATCATCAAGCACTTTCTGAACAGTGGTGAATGATGGTGATTTATGATTGTGGAGATTTTTCTTAAGCTAGTCATTTTTGTAGAAGAAAGAAAGGTCACTGCAAATTAGGGCAAATATAGCTTATCTTGTTCTCTGCAGATTGCTTTTCCCTTTTAACTACTCCATTTCTGATTAGAGCAGCTGTTTTAGGGGCTACTATTAATAACCATCATTACCATTATAACGAAAAGGAAAAAAGGGTACATTTACACACACACTTAACAAGCACTGTGTTTGGGAAGCTTTTCACATCACCACATTATTAAAAATAATGGTTTATAAATGAGAAAATTTAGCCCTATCAGGATATAGAAATAACTGTTCCCTAAGTAGAGCCACCAAACTGCATCAAAAGAGCAGAATGGAAAAAAAACTCACGAAGAGACTAGCCAGTCATTTGTAAGTAACAATAGTGATGTTTGAAACTATAATTTAGGAAGGAAACTGAATTCTTTTTTCTCCAAAAATTCCTGTCTCTTTGCCACAGGTAACATCACGTTTTTACTGCTCATTCTAGAGGCCGTCTGGCTTTGCTCTCACGATGATCTCAGGAAGCATCCAACAGTTTTGAGGATCCTTAGAGTTGATGATACAGAAGCTAAATTTGAGAACTGTTCTATCAGTCCACACCAGCTCATTTGTCTGTCTTTGATAATAAAATATGTAGTGCGAATCCTCTGAATATTCTGACTTGTTAGCAGTTTGCAGGTCAGAGACTTCCTAAGCAAGAGGTGACCTCATTTTGTAGGCTTCAACAAAACTTGAGTGTAATTTTCTTTCCTGTCTCCCTGCTGCCAGATAGAAAGGAAGTCTTGGTTAAAAGAAAGTTAGAAGAAAGGTGTGTTCAAGGAGAGGCTTAAGAGACGTCTGTTTGAGGGCTGGCAGGGATGACTGGAAACCTCTGGCTCAGACCTCAGTTCACAAATCTTGCTTGTTTCAATTGTAACTGAATAAACACATCTTTGAGGTTCCTTGGAAATACTTGTAGTAGAATAAAATTATCTTTTTATAGCAGGTAGTACAAGGCACTGAAAATAAAATTTGGTTGAAATGTCCCCAGTGCTTTTTGGTTTTTTTTCATGTACTTTCCATAAAGAAGTGAATTTCACCCAGGAAAAAGTAAGCTAGTGATGTTTCCTTGATGTTGATTAAAAATAAGGCAACTGTTAGTTGATAGCCAGAACACCCAAGCAGATAGGGATTACTGGGTGATATCCTACTGATTCATCAACACCTTAGTTTGCTAATATACTGGATGAAGCAAAAGGAATGTGCTTTGAGTTAAGCTGTTGAATGAGGAAGGACCAGAAAGGCAGGGAACTTAGTGTGATATAGACAAAAGCTCTTAGGATAAAATTTGGTGGAGGTGAATGACAGACACACTGTCAGAATAATTGAAAATAAAGCTGGTAGCTTATGAACTTATCCTCAACCCAAAACACAATCACCTCCACGGACACCATCCTCTCAATGGTATACCTGACATTTTCTTAATAATGTCTAGTGATGGAGACTCCACATCCTCCTCAGGCAACGGGTTCCAGTATTAACTTGCTTTGACATGTCTTACACAAGATGAAGCAAGTTGAAAAATACACCCTAGAAACCTGGGAATAACTTGAGGAAAGAACTGAAAATGATGGGTAGGGAACAAACTAAAGAACAGTGTCCCATGCATTGTCATTCAGAATGATAACTATGTGGACAAACTCTTTTCAGAAAAAGACCCTTTGTGTGTATTTGGATCCACACAAACAAACAAACAAACAAAATAATAAAATAAAATAAAATAAAATAAAATAAAATAAAATAAAATAAAATATAATAAAATAAAATAAAATAAAATAANAATAAAATAAAATAAAATAAAATAAAATAAAGAAATCAAAGGAAAGTGCTTTTTAGATTGTTAATTAAACCATCTCCAAAAACTAGCAAATCTCCTGTTACCCTAAGCTTTGTTGGTGTCGTTTAGCTCTCACGAACATGCAAGCCTAATTAAAATATCACACTGTGTCAAGTCGAAGATTATTTCAGGAGATGTGGAATAAATTGTCTGGTTACCTATGGATACGTGTCTTCTGTTTGTTTGGTTTTGGCAATTAGTACGGCTTAAACTGTGACCACAGCTTTTCTTGTATTTAGTGCATATCAAGAAGTTCTTCTCCCATGTGGATTCTCAGATATATGCCAAGACATATGCTTAGGGTAATTTTTCTTGCAGCTAGGGCATCTATAAGATCTTTATCCTGTATTCAGTCCCCTATCTGCATGAAATGTAATTATCTATGAGTTTTCATCTCAGCTGTGGTTTTGGCTAATGAGCTCAAAAGTTACTGTCAGTGTGCACACAGGCCTATGCATAAGGTCACTAAGAAAACCTACACTTCATTTCTGTAGGAAAACAGCCTAAAAAAGGAACAGTTAATAAGCAAACAGTTAGATGAATTATTTATAGTGAGAAAAGCAGGAAGGTCAGTTTGAAGAGGATAATTTAAACGAAGTGTTTGAAAGAGAAAGCAAGCAGTGCAGGGCAGAGTCAAGGCAAGGTATTTAGTACTCTTCATCCATTCAGGAAACATGAAAATATGTGGGAAATGGAGAGCAAAAAGGGAGGCAAGGAAAAGGGTATACTAACTCATTGCCATGAATAGAACTTGGTGATATTAAAATACAGCTAGATGTGAAAGTCTAGATGGGTCTTCTATACCGGAACTAAAACATATTCCATCTTCTGGTCCTCCCAGTTATAACCTCTCAAGGTCAGGTGATCAGACCTGGTCTGAAGCACTGTTTGATGCTCCCAACTGACTGCTCAGCTGGTCACACGCACACAGAACAGTAGAGTTTGGAAGGGGCCTCTGGAGATCATATAGTCTGACCTACCCACTTAAGCAGGGTCACCTAAAGCATGTTGTCCAGGATGAGATCCATAGATAGCTTCTGAATATCTGCAAGGATGGATATATCACAGACTCCCTGGGAAATCAGTTTCAATAGCTCACACTGCTAGGTCCACCAGTCCTTAGAGAATCATGGTTGCATCTGGTATGTGGGCCCCCAAGCAGGAAAGCAAATCCAGTGCAGCCAAACAGCCATGGAGCATCTGCCTTGCTGAAGAGACAGAACCTCTGTGGTGATGTTTCCTCTTCAACATCATGGGGGTATCGTGTGTTATACTGCGAGTAGGTTGTCCCTATGTCACATCTTGGCAGTTGGTGCCTCTGCAGCAAGTGAACAGAAGCTGCAGGGAAAGGTATACCTTATATCCTGGTTTCCACCTAAAGGGAAGAGCTTGATTCCTCAGCTGACTGATAGTTTTGTTGAGGAGGAGAAAAAGAAAAATATCCCAAACTCAGCAGATTTAGCTGTTCTGGTTTAAGGTTTTGACTTTTCCCATGAAAGTCACAAAAGTGAACAATGTTTTCCTAGTTCCTTTCTTTTGAAATCTTTGGTAGAAGAAATGGATGCATTAACAAAAAATTATTTTTCATCTTTGGTTCCAAAATATAAGGTTTAGAAAAATAAGATGTAGCAGCAGAATTTCCCTATCTTTGCAATGCTATAATCAGTTAAGAAATGTGTATGAAGGCATGAAGGGCCTTCCAAATGCATCTAAGCTTTGTATGTGAGAATCTAGGCCACTGAAGTATAAATAAACTTACAAGTTAGATCCTGAACTCCTGATTCACACTATGGGAGACCATTGCTTTACATATACATGCTATCCAGCCCCAGTGATTATCTGACCATGAAAAAAAAAAAAAAAAAAAAAAGTCTCAGGTCCACAAACACATGTCCTTAACCAGCCTTCTGTGAAAGCAGAATCAAGGCTATTATTGCCTATGCCTAGACATGTGCTCAGATACATGTTTGCCAGAAAGGAGGAGAGTAAAATCAGTGTTATTTCAAGACTGTGATTTTCACGGCCGTCTGCAGATGGTATAAACACAGTGCAATCAGTCATTCTGCATTTAAATAGTTAATTACAGATATTAATGTCTACTTAGCTGCATTAGAAAAATAAATGTAATGGTTTTTCCTGCCAGGAGGGTGCTTCATATAATGGATCACTTCGCTTATGTGACTAAATACCTTTCTGATATTGATCCACACAGGAAGGAAAGAAAACCAAAGAGAGCCCTTCAAGGTGCTATAAAACAGCAAGGGAGGCAGCTCAGGGATGTGACAACAGAGAATTTGCGCCTTCAGAACTGATGCAAAAAGCTTTCTGAAGTTGCTGTATCTTTTCAGGATAAGCTGACAGGCAAAGAAAAGGAGCTGTTTCTTCACCTTGTACCTGTCTGCAGCTCCACATGTCCTTCTGGAACAGATAGTCGGTTTTTGACATGCTGGGATGAAGAGACGATCTGTTCTAATATTTTGATCCTTAAACCATGCAGCAGGATGTGCTTGCTGTTTGGGGGCATTTATCCTCCAATCTATATTCCCACAGAAGGAGGCCCCAGAGTGGATACAGCTGCCTTTGCTCACCCACCCCATCTACATCCCAGGTACGTCTCCTCTTGCTACTGTTTGTTGACTTATTCATGATTAGAATTCATCTGACCATCTGGGGTTCTGCAACACAGGGTATTTTTGAATGTGTTTCACCTCACTCTAAAACAGACAGGTACATATGTATAGTGTTAAGCTCCTAGACCTTGTCGACTTGCTCTTAATTATTTCCAAGGAAGCTGAGGGTTATTTGCTAGTAGGTCTATCCTGTAGTCATCTGAAGATAGATCAGGTAAAACCTGCCTTAGGCTTCAAACTTGTTTAGTTTTTCAGCACATATTTATTAGCCCTGGCAACTCAAAGTGGCTAAAAATATGAAATCGAGTTGCAGGAGAACTTGAGTTGAAAGTAGTTAGGTCTAGTGGCTACAGATGTTTTGTTTTTTTTTTCCTCAGGAGACATAGTTTTTGGCCCTGACCATGCCAATGCTTGAGAACAGGAGCTGGTCCTGGTCGCTTCTCATCTCCATAGCTCAGTCTCCCTTCACTATGTTTTCACTCCTTGGACCCATCAGGACAGAAGCTTTTTGTAGAACAGGAGCCTCAGTCAGTATCTGACATTGTAATAAAAAACTCACTACATAGCTCCTTATGGTTTCCTATAGTGCCTTTGCTCTGCAGGTAAAGAGCTTCATGCCTATTGTGACTAGCCATTAAAGGTTATGTCTTTAAAACAAATCTTTCTCTGAATGGTGGAAATAAGGAAACTGATTTCTGTAGCTTGGTGAAAGAATAGGGGTGAGAGTTCCTTTTTGAGTCCTCAGACATCTAAGACATCTAATATTTAGCTACAAGCTCTAAAACTCTGGCGACATTTATAACATCTCTTTCCTATATAGCTTTTTTTGCTGTCTGAGCAGATGAGCTCATATTGCAGGTGATCCTTATTTTCGTTAAACTTTTGAGACCTTCATAGCTTTTAGATAGTTCCCTCTATATCAAATTGGGTTAATACTGGCCAAGTGGGGAAGGGCAGATCCAGACACACAGAGCACGATAATGTAAGCTTTGCTACCTTAAGAAACCAGGCAAAAAGTGTCAGTAATTTTCAGAAACATTGCATTCTTGGCCTGTGTCCATCCTAATTCTCTTCTCTTTTAAACCTTTATGTGCTTTATGATAGCATGCTTCTATGGCTGTGCACTGAAGAACTCTGAAAAAATCCACTACCCAGAGAAAAAAGAGCTGGCATATTTTGTAATCCTCTCAGGATCATAAATCCAGTTTATTGGATGTGCGGAAGAAGGTACATGCATCTCAGGTGAAGAATATATTAGCTGTCATCATGACTGGCCTTAGATCAAGTAGACTTCAAATATAGCAAATGTAGTGTATAGGGAGTCACACTTCCTTTTTAGATGGTTTTTCACTCCCATTAGATAAGACTTTCAGGTACTGGAGTAATATTTGCTGAGGTGGCTCTTGGGGACCAATTTGCAAATCAGTGGGGATAGTGGTGACAAAATCCTGCATGCTTTTCTCATCCAATCCCTAGGGTACAGGTGTGCTTGGCAGAATGTAATTTGAGTGCCATGAGTTTTGCAACCTATCAGCATGATGAAATAGATCATTATGTGCTGGTTCTTTCAAGTCTAAGTTATTTAACCACTGTCCTCTGAAAAAAAAAAAAAAAAACACACACAGAGGAAATCAAGAGAGACAAAGACCCTCATGGGAAATAGCTTACTATAGACAAAAATGTAATTTTCTGTAAGACAAGCATATGAAATTTGGGGTGAGACTGCAGAAGGTGAGGACTCTTTTATGTTGCTATTACCATGATAATAGTGTGTATTCCTTCCACATAATAATTCAAGGAGCTGCTTGAATTCTCTTTCCTGAGAACACTGATTTCAGGGCTGGTTTTATGTTTTGCTGTATAGATGAACTAGGGCAGAGTTGGCTAAAAATTGATATGGAAATCAAATTCTAAATAACCAATTTCTGTGTAATTAGTAAGGGAGATTTGCTGTCCCACCTGTCCTGGCATCCCTCGATTTTTTTTTTTTTGGCAAGGTGTCAGGTTGGGAAGCTTTATTTTTTCAGAGAGGTTTTCTTAATTGCATTAATTATATTAAGAAAAGCTCTTACTAGAGGTGATGAAATTCCTACCAGTTTTATAAAAGTCTGGTAGAGAAGAGAGATAGTAACTAGTGTCTTTACTGGAAGATAGACCACACTCAGTTGCTCTTGCTTCTATCCAGCAGCAGCTAGGAAAGCAACAGACACACATCTGCTGTCCAGACTGACCACACACATGTAGCTATGGGCTGGTCACAACAGTACTGTTTCCTCCTGGTGTGGGCATCATAGCAGGATGGCAAGGTGATCAAGAGAAGAAAGGAAACATGAGAAGGACAGGCATCGTTATTTCCATTTCTCACATTGTTCACATTGACTGTACTGTTAGTCCACAGTGATCTCTGTTTACGCTGCACATGGACCAATCTGGGAAGAGCAATTAATTACTTATTGAGAAAGTATCTTCATTGAAACCAGATGACCCTCTCATCACCATCATTGTTATTTTTTAATAGTACTGGTTTATATTAAATTAGTTAGGTTTGGGACCAAATTATTCAGAGCAATATTCCAACACACAAAGCTGAGACAGATTCAGACTGCTCATAATCAGCACCTCTGCTCAAAATTTGCAAAACTGGTGGGTTCAACCTTAGCCTTAAACTTTATATCTAGGATCCTTTTAATACCATTATCAGCATCCTTTCCAAATATAATGTCTGAGTGACCATGTTTGCTCTGGAGGATCGAGGAAAATCATTGCTGTACTTTAATTCCCCTTCTAACATACCTAGCTATTACCTCTTAGAGACCCACCATCAGCAAAGATAGTTTTGGAGTAACTGAGAAATAGTTTTTCTTTATAAAGATTAGCTGATTCTTGTTGTTTGCTTTATATTTCCCTTGATCATAAAATGCCTGTGACCAGAGCTTATTAAAAAATTCAGAAGTCTGCATTCACAGACATCAAGTGTATTATTCATATTTTCAAGTCGCTGAATTATCTTGCTACGAAATTTAGTCTAAGTTTCTTTTGTTTCCATTCAAGCACTGGAACAATTCTGGTCCTTGGAGATATTATTTCCTTTTAGTTCCCTTTAGTTCCCTTTTTAAGTTCCCAGTTGAAATACACTAAATCAACATGTTTGCTCTAAGCCTGAAACCAAAGACAGAAAATGTCTTTCTATAAGGCAACCCCAGCTGTGTAGTATGGCAGCCAAATGCCTTGGATGTGCTCGTATGTCCCATTCCATCAATCATAGCAAATAGAATGGGACTTTATGTCCTCAGCTGATGGCGAGGACCTAATATTGGTCTGAGTTTTACACCCAAATGATTTTGTGCTCAAGAGCTTTTGAACACCGGATTTCACTCAGTTTTTCGGAAGGATACAGAGATATCTTAATCACTAGACTATATAAGTAGCTAATATGGATGTATAGACAGAATTCAGTAGCATAAAGCATAGGATTCTATTATAATTTTTGTCCCTCTGGAGTATCCTTCATAGTCTTCAACTTTATGTGGGATATCAGTGCCATTCTGGAATGGCAAATGTAGACTAGAATAATTCGCTTAAAGCATCTAGAATACCATGGACATATGTGTTTATGGTATATATAACAAATTCCACCCATAACAAGTGACCCACAAGTCGTAATCTCTAGCTCTGGATCCAAATCTAAACTTCTCCAGGTGTGGTGGCTGATTTGGCTGAGTGATGCTGAAACTTTTCAACAGACCTCTGTTGTTGGGTTGCATCTCCCCTAGATTTGTATCTGCAATGTGTCTTCAGCTGAGCTCATAGTGTAGGTCCTGGTCAGGGCAGCTGTGGATATAATTCACTGCACAAATGTAGATGTCTGCTTTGGGATCAGGTAAATGGTATTTAATCTCTCCTATCTCTGCTGACTGGTTGTCCACAGATTGCCTGAGGAACCCAGAGTGACTGCTTTGTGTAGGGATGTTATATCAGAGACCTCTGCAGACAGTCAGATAAATCCCACTACAAATGCCATACATTTTTATTCCCTAGGCACACTGAAGTGTGTAAGTGTAGGTGGAATACAAGAGCATCTGCTCCACTATGATTATCTGATCAAGGACCTTTTCAGCTTAGAAGAGGTAATAAATAAAGAAGGAAGTGATAGCAGAATACCCAGAGACACAAAATTTATAATGAGGGATAATGGAGGCCAAGACAAATATCAAAAGCCTCCAGCCACTTATTATGAATCCATTAAGAAACCACAGACGTAGTTTTGGAGAGGGCCAGTCTGGTTTTCGCAATTGACAAAAAGGAGAAAAACATACAAACATGGGGATTTTGGATATGTGAGAAAGGTCTATTGCACTGTACAAAACTTTCTGATATGTTTGGGGAACAAGATCAGGGAGGAGGGGAATTGAGAGCAAGGGATGTAAAAAAAGGCTGGTCATGTGTAAGGAGTTCACCCATCCATGTATTTCTTTGTCAGAGTCCTGTGTCTGATCTATAGAGTCTATAGGTTATAGCCTGTAGTCTATCATATCTTCTCGTTAAATCCTTTAATTATCTTTCTTTGTAATCTCATTCTGTACCCCATGTGTAAGAGCCATAAAGTTGAGGGGCCAGCACCTGGAGACACAAGAGCTTGTGGTTTGGGGTCAGCAACAGGAGTCAAACCCTGGGTGAAGAAGCCCTTGTGTCTGTGGTACCAGTGAAGGGGTGAGTGCAGGTCCAAACTAGTGGGACCAGAGGGCTATGGGGATGTGTGTTAGGACTGCCAGCTACAAGAGGCACCTGTATGAATGACTTTGAGACCAGCAGCTGCAGTTAGACCTTAAGTGATGGTAGTCCCCAAGCTAGAGTCAGATCTTGGTGGATGATGATCTGTGGTGGCAGTAACTGGAGTGACAGAAGGTCTCAGCATATGCTGCTGGTGTTGGACTCAGGATCAAAGCACCAGAGTGTCCTATGGGTTTCTTCCAGGATTCTGAGGACATTTGTCTTGCTCACAGATTGTTTCCAAATGGATGATCTAATGGCAATAATGTTGGTAGGCCTGATCTCGTGAAACACACGTGATAACAATGTATTGCAGTTTTTTTGATAATAGATAAGACTGTCAGTCGACAGTGATTCTATAACTGATTTTAAAGAGCACTGATAGAAGCCTGTATTGTTTTTAGAGCTACAGATTATCTGGCTAAAGGATTTGTCTACAAAAATGTTTTAGAATGTTAGTGAAATCCTAAGGAGAAAAATATGACATAAAAACTGAACCAGAACCAAAGTGTAACTTTGCATGAATCAGAGAAGTCTCCCATTACACTTGCAAACAGAAACAAATATTAAACTCCATTGCAAAACTATCATTTGTAAAAAAAAGGTACCTGATGAATTTGGCTTCTAGTTGTTCTAGATGTACTGTTGTTTACCAATTTCCCTTATTTGTTTAAAATAAAGAAATGAAAATCTCTGAGCCTCCTGGTGTTTTTATTCTGTATTGTGTCATGTGTGTTAACAAATACTCTGTTAATTTTTACTCTCTAACACAGAAACATAAGCACATGGACATTCTAATCTGAGAATTAGAGGGGTATATATTATTTTCTCTTGTGCGGCTGGAAGGATTTTTCTTGTTTTCCTTCCATGAAGGTTGTAGTTTTAGTTTAGTCTTTTTATGCTAGTGTTGGCACTTCTAATATGTGTCCTTGGGATTTATGTGGATCTAAATGAACAATTGCACTGAAGCATCTCATAAGCTTCTATATTTTCATTTTAGATTTACTACTAGCAATTACACGCTGTGCATATAACAGAGGATCTAAAATCAATTGCGCACTTTACATTTTACTGGGTACTTATTAATTTCAATATCTATCTCAATTTAATTGACATTCTATGCATAAATAAATGCTTTTCTTTTTTTTTTTTTTCAGGATGCAGTGATAATCCATTAGTGACATTTATGAATACTTTCTAAATTACTGTTGATACTTTGACCTGGAAGAAATAAGAAAATATGGAATGATTGATAAGGCACTCTCTTCTCTCTTTAGAGAACTGACCTGTCACCTGAATTTGTTATTTAGACTTTTTGGCACTATGAGTCCCAGAGCAACATGTTTCTGAAATGCACAAACGATATTACTCTATCAGATTTGCACTCCACATCTTATAAAACAACACTATTAAGACAAGGGTGCAGCCTTCTCTGACAACTAGGCCCCTCCTTTATTTTCCCTTGTCATGGCCAAGGAGTTTTAGTCATAAACATTGATGCTACACTGGGATGATGACTGCTTAGGGCACTAACAGTGGCTGGGCGATATCTGGTGAACTTCACACTGCTGATGATATGCTTTTTGCCTAACTTGTGAACTTCAAAGTTTGGACAGATCTTCCTCTGAAACTTTGCAAAGATTAGTATGGTACTATTAAAGCTTAATATGGTACAAATATCAGCTGTCAGTGGTAAATGGAAACATTTAAGGAATGTTTCAAGGAAAAGAAGGTGATCAAGAGCAGTCAACAAGGATTCACCAAGGGGAAATCATGTCTGATCAACCTGGTAGCCTTCTATGACGGGATGACTGGATAAATGGATGAGGGAAGAGCTGTAGATGATGTCTACCTTGACATGAACAGGGCTTTTGACACAGTCTCACATAACATCCTCATGGAGAAGCTCAGGAAGTGTGGGTTAGATGAGCTGATAGTCAGGTGGATTGAGAACTGGCTGTATGGCAGAGCTCAGAGGGTCCTCATAAAAGGGGCTGAGTTTAGTTGCTGGCCTGTGGCCAGGGGTGTCCCCTAGGGGTCAGTACTGGGCCCAATGCTATACAACTTGTTTGTCAGCAACTTGGATGAGAGGACAGAGCACACTCTGAGCAAACGTGCAGACGATACCAAACTGGGTGAAGTGGACGACACTCCAGAGGACTGTGCTTTCATTCAGAGGGACTTGGACAAGTTGGAGAGTTAGGCAGAAAGGAACCTCATGAGGTTCAACAAGGACAAGTGCAGGGTCTTGCACCTGGAGAGGAATAACTTCAGGCATCAGAACAAATTAGGGGTTGACTTGATGGAAAGCAGCTCCACAGAGAGGGATATGGGAGTCCTGGTTGACAACAAGTTAACCATGAGGCAGCAGTGATGTGCCCTCATGGCCAAGAAGGCCAATGGGATCATGGCCTGCATGAGGAGGAGTGTTGCCAGCAGGTCGAGGGAGGGGATCCTGCCCCTCTCCTCAGCCCTGGTGTGGCTGCACCCAGAGTATTGTGTGCCGTTCTGGGCTCCCCAGGACAAGAGGGACATGGAGCTTCTAGAGAAGGTCCAGTGCAGGGACGCAAAGATGATTAAGGGACTGGAGCATCTATGGCATGAGGGAAGACTAAGCGAGCTGGGGCTGTTTAGCCTAGAGAAGAGAGGATTGAGAGGAGATCTCATCAACATGTATACCTGAGGGAAGAATGTAGGGAGGATGGGGCCAAACTCTTCTCCGTGGTGGCCAGTGATAGGACAAGGGGTAATGGGTGCAAGCTAAAACCCAGGAAGTTCCACCTCCATGTGAGGAAGAACTTCTTTCCTGTGAGGGTGACAGAGCCCTGGCACAGGCTGCCCAGAGGGGTTGTGGAGTCTCCTTCCTTGGAGATCTTCAAAAGCCACCTGGATACGACTCTGTGCCCCATGCTGTAGGTTCCTGCTTGAGAGGGGAGGTTGGACTAGAAGATCTCTAGAGAAAGAGACCCAGACTCAACCTTTCTGTGATTCTGTTATTCTGTGATTTTCCATCTCCAAGCTTAGGTATATGTCTGGGTGCACTAATCCACCACTGAGAGTGGTAGATAAATGAGCCTGAGCACTCATCTGGAGTTATGTAAAATTGATAATGAAGACATAAAAATGGGAACCTGCAAGTCCTAAGCAGACTCAAAGTATGACTTTCTGGATAGTCAACACTGTAAATCGTGGGTATCTGTGGGCTCCACAGAATCCTGTGTGAACGGTTTTTTTGTTCTTTTGGGGACCTTTCCTGGGAGTTCCTCAACTGAGACTAAGGATAGGGTAGGACTTCTATTCTTGGAGACTGCCTCAACTGCTCATCAACATATCTGTATTTCTGTTAGGATATATGTGTCAATGCCCAGGCAAAACACTGAACATCACAGATGCCAAGGGCATTTCCTGCCTCAGTAGATTCTTGCACCAGGTTCAGTAAAGCAAATGAAAATGGTTGTAGAATAGATTTCTCCTTGTATTCATCTAAATCGAGTACTTATCTCACATTACATGACTTTTATTTTCCTTCACAGTTCTAATTTTAAGTTGAAAAGCATATTAGCTTCCTAAGCACCTCGAAGGACCTGAGAGCAAGGGATTTGGCTCATTTACTTTTACATTCATACGATGTAAAAATGCTTGTCTTCTCAGCCTCTTTTCCCAATAATTGGAGGGAAAAGATTCTTTAAGGTATTATTCACCTGACCGATTTTAGAAAACCACTTCAGATAAGTGGAGTTTGGTACTTCTTCCTTGGCTTCAAAGGGGATCTATCTAGGGAGTCCAGACATAAGCTTCTGTATTTAACTAGATATAAACCAGGCTAATTGGTGTAACCAAATCACTAATTTATCTTTTCTTAGCATGTCAGTAATTAATAGATAAGTTGGATACGTGGATAATATTGTCATTTATAGATAATCTGTAACAGAAGACCTTAACTCTGCCCTTTGTGCTCTCCAATGAGGTAAATAGTATTATATTTAGCTACTCTTTTCCAAAATAATCATCTTTCAGACTTTCACATGTTGTCACTAGAAGTGGGGAATAGTTCCTTTAAATTTGTGGTGGATGCAAATGCAAGCAGTCAGATGCTGGAGTGATTATTCCCAGCCAATTATTTATAATTTAGTGCTCTTATCTCTCATGTGTTTATATTTTCATTTTCAAGCGTTTGGACTTGGTTGCTTTAATGGCTGCAGAAAACTTGCCACATGCATTCTGAGGTCTGTTCTTCCTAAAGAAAATGGAGAAATGAAGGGCAATCCAAGCAAGTTCAGAAGAGGAATTATTAACTCACATCTCAATTAGTCAAGACATTAACAAGCTGTCCTTGCCTCTCAGTTAGCAGAATTAACAGAAATCATTAGTTTCTATCAGCTGTGAACATATTTCCAAACATATGTGGAAGACGTGCAGTTAGCAAAAGGAAAACTCAGCAATATGGACGTCAGTTTTGCAGTTGAGCAAGAAAAAGGCAAATTTCTCTGTGGCATGCAGAAAGGTTGCATCACAGGTCAGAAGGATCACATTTCCAGTGATGACAAGTAAAAAAAAATGAGAAAACCAAACAATTCTTTGGTCTCTGCTCATCTCTGCCAATTCTCCCTCACCTTGACCTATCCAAACCTTCTTCGCGGAGTCTAGTTGGAGGCCTGTGGTTAGCCGTGTCCCCCAGGAGTCAGTCCTCGGTCCAGTCCTGGTCAATTTATTCATCAATGACCTGAAGGAAGGCACAGAGTGCTCCCTCAGCAAGTTTGCTGATGATACCAAACTGGGAGGATCAACTGATAGCCCAGAGGACTGTGCTGCCATCCAAAGGGACCTGGACAGACTGGGAAACTGGGCAGTGACAAATCTTATGAAATTCAACAAAGACAAGTGCAAGGTCCTGCACTTGGGGAAAAATAACCCCAGTCACCAGTACAGACTGGGGACTGACCTTCTGGAGA
>VZSV01000205.1:337525-353217 GCA_013398735.1 Nothocercus julius | reverse complement strand
ACCCGCTTGGACGCAGTCCTGAGCCACCTGCTGTAGGTGACCCTGCGTGTGCAGGGGGGTTGGACTAGATGATCTCTAGAGGTCCCTTCCAACCTTAAGCATTCTATGATTCTATGATTCTATGATCAGAGCTGTCCACACCCACTGTTATAGCCAGTGAAGGCCCAGCTAACACACTCAGTAAAGTCACATTGAATTCAGCTTAGTAAATATTCATCTGTGTTGGGATGAGGAACAACATCATCTGTTTTCTTGATCCTGTTGACTCACTCTCCACAGGTCACAGGTAGAGGTCTGCGTGGCCGACTGATGCACTTAATCAGCTCAGTCATACCTTCATAACAAATGCACTTGGGATTTGCTTTAGGGGGCAAGCAAGGTATGAATTCACCCAAAGCATCCAGGTTCATTTTCCTGATACCTGACTAAACCCTCATGGGAAGGCTTATCTTCTTTTTATTGTCAGCTTGTGCTGGAAGGCCAAGAACCTCTCTGGCTGCTGTGCTGTCCTCTGAGGAAGAAGAAATCCTTTCAATGCTCTGAGAAAAACAATCCTTCTTAAATTTAGCCAACTTTTATGGGCTACCAGGCTTGTTTTTCTTCATCCACCAGATACAGCAGCTGCTAAATATGCCTAAATGCCTCTGTCACTGGACTTCAAGAGTTCTTGTCTCTAGTAAGGAGAGAGAGAGTGATGCAGGCACCAGTTACATTGACTTATAAATGATAGATATTGAGAACTATACATTTTACCTCAAAACTATTACCCAAATGTTCCAAGGATGGATGCAAAAGACAGAGTTTTGCCCTGTTCCTCTCACTGCTGAAATGATACTCCACAGACGTGCAAGGAACAGGATAATATGGATTTTAGAAAAGTGCCAGAGTGCATAAAAGAGCTCTGCAAATAAATATGTTAGGACTGAAAGCCCCTGCGGAAGGAGGAGGAGACTGAACTAAAATTGCATTGCAAAGATGGCACAGCACAATCTTTGATGTCCTCTAGAATGCAACTATGTAGCAGGGAGAAGATTAGAGTTATTAGTTTAATATACTTCTGTTTGAATTGTCTAGAGGAAATTCTTTTGTGATAACAGATTAATTTATTTTCATTTGGAACTAATTCACACAAGTTTATAGTATTAAAACATGATGCTGTGAATAAGATAATCAGACATATTAAAGGGGTCTGGAGACAGCAATGCAAGAGCAGGGAGGAAACCAACATGCAACAATGTTTGAAAGTTGGCAGAAATTATAGAAAAGGACATCTGAGGCACATGCATAGCAATCATCTTTCAGAAAAAGAAGGTGACTATTTGGTCATTTTTTAAAGCAAATATTGTTTTTATAAGCAATTCCACACACAGCCCCAAGCAGAAAAAAAGAGTCTACTTTTGTAGAATTTTTGTCATCACTCTCCAAAGCCCGAGACTCAGCTTTCAAGACAAGTGTAAAAATTTAGTTCCATCCATGCTTTGGAGATGGATATTTACAGATGCTAAGATGGGATTTGCTCATATTTCAAGTATTTGCTGCAAGTACAGAGCTGTTGTGAGCACAGTACAACCTCCAGGAACTTGGGTGGGCTTAGTAGCAGAGGTAGGTAGCAGAGAGTAGGGTTTAGAAGCTCAGGTGCAGCACTGTGCTGACTCTGCAAAACTACTTTCAGTCTGGATTTAATTGGCCAGACTCTGCTCAGTGTCCCTTGGACCTCTCAGATTAGACATCTGCTGCATGGTAGGAACCTATCAAATTTTCTAGGGGGGAAACATCAGAGTTTAAGAAATACCTGAGTGGACTTAAAGCACCTCTTTTTTTTTTTTTTTTCCCCCGATCTTCACTTTCTCATGTTAGTTAGAATCAGACATTTTGGAGAAAGGTGTAAGGTGCAAGGTTTCCTCCTAGTCTGTGAACTTTCAGACTGGGCAAATGTATGCTCTTGATTCATAGACGTTAAGAACGATGGTTTTCCATCAGCAACCCACAAACATCTGGACCACTTCCCTGAGATTTGCAAAGGCAACAACAACAACAACAACAAAAAACCCCAAAAGCTGAACTTGTTTTTTAATTCATGTAGAGAAAATTGTAGTCTCTACTGTTTATTTTTGGAGAAACTGTACACTGAATAAAAGGTGAAATGAACTTCTCTCACTCTTTCTCCTGGCTAGAAAGTGCTACCCTGTCATTCCCCATTCACTACACCTGACTACTCCATAGAAGGTCTAAAAAATAGAGGAGAGTTGAGAGTAGTGGCTTTTGTCATGCTATAAAGATGGGGTTAAAATAACTAAGAAAAGACAAAGTAGAGGAACAAAAGAAGCAATAGCTTCCTTGGAACCTGGAAGGAGCTTCAGATATTTGTTGAGATGTTTTTGCAGAAATAAATGGTTGGGAGTCAGGTGCTCAGCAATTCATCTTCACCACATGAGATGCCCCATTCTTAGTCAGACGGATGTCTCTTGGGCCTCTTGGGATCTCTCCCTGATCTCTCCCTGACTTAGCCATACTTGACCCTACCTGGGCAGCACCAACATGGTAAAGATCTCACCTCCTCTGGTGGCCTCAGATCCAACACCTGAAATTGTTAAGGAGAGGCCTTGGAAGGATGTCGAGTGATGGTCCAGGGATAGAGCTGGTCATATGCATAGCTAAAACTTCAGAGCATGAGCCTAGGAACTAAAACTAGGTAGCTGGAGACTGAAAATTCTTGCATTTAGGCTACAGTTGGGAAGACATTTCCTATGTGCTTGCAAATGAGGAGTCTATATAAGCAGAAGAAAGAATGAAGATTGTAAAGCTAGATTGGGTCCGCTCTATTTCTTAGCTTTAACAAAATCTCGGTGAGATCTTTGTGGTCTATTCTGAAGAAGTAGTAGAGAAAGGTCCTAGCTCAGGAAAGAGTTTCTTCATTAGACTCCTATGGAAAGAAGGCAGGTCTTCTAGCAAAGTCACACCATACTTTGTTGATTCACCGGAAATGATAACTCTCCTTGGAGGTCACATTTGGCAAAATCATCAGCCTGCCTCCAAAGAGCTCAAACAGGCTGCAAGCATTAATTTGAATCTAGGTTGACAGGTGGAAGAGAGCTGATTTGCATCCCCCAAACCCATTCTTCTGCAACGACTGACATGACAACTCTGGGGTGATTACCATAATGGATTGAAACCCGTTATTCCGTGAAAAAGCCACTCATTGCACTTCATAGACTTTAGTTACGTGTCTTGTTCTCTCAGAGGCACTAACTCCCAGGGCACATCTCCATCGTGGAGAGCAAACCGTGGCATTACCTCTTCAGTAACGATGAAGTGAAAAGGAATTGTGTCTGGAATATGAAGTGCTCTTATAGAAAATTGGTTGGTTATTAGCATGTGTTTGCGGGTGCTGTTACAAAGTTCAGCTCTGTGTGAAGCATATGGAGACACAGTTTATGGCTCAAATTTTAAGATGTATGTTGGCAGCCATTAGTACCCTTGTAACTGTTTTGGAGACCATGTGGACCTCCGTTCTTGGACTTCCTTGGGTAATAACGAGGCTGATCTGGAGACAGCGGTTTGACTTTGATTTGTGTGACTCTCATTCAGTTCTTAGCTCTGTAAAATAAATATTTTACACGCAAAGTTGAAAAGAAGTGCTCTTTTTAGATAAATAATTTTTGCAGGACAAGCGGCACATCTCATTGTGCACTTGTACAGTACCTAGCACAATAGGCATTAAACTCAGATGGTGTCTTGCTGTAATACTGTAATTAATGTAACAGTAACAATATTTCCTTTGTGCTAAGATCCATGAGAAGATTACCATGGCAACAGTCCATGCACGCACTTCTTGCCAGTAGCAAGTGTGAAGTTATTTGACTCATTCCAATTCTTTTAATGAAAGAGGCCTGGCATAACACAAATTAAGTCAAGACACAAGTAAACCCAGGGGCAGTTGCCTTGCATCTGCTGATGCATAGAAACTTTTTTTTCCCTGCACTAACCCAATGGTGTGTTTGAACCCTTCACACTACCATGGGAGCTTTTCTCAGGAAGGTAGGTATTTTCACTCGATTTATTTTCCTGCTTCCTAATCACCTTTCAACAAAAACAATGTCCACTTTCCACGAGGAGAGTGGATGCTCATCTATTCATCTTCAAGGAATGGAAGGCCCCATCCTCAGTCAGAGGTTACTTCCTAAGACACCGTGGGAGGCTGAATCAGGTCCTCATCTTTATAGCCCCAAGAGGAAGGAGATGATCTTTCATGACTTCTTATGAGAGTAGTAAATGAGTAGACAGTCCCCAGGCTAGGTAGGGAGCAGAATAAATAATAGGAGGCATTCTGAACACCTCCAGGTGAATTTTTCTTTAAAAGACTTCCCTACTCCTTTTTAAGGGAGAAATTGCAAATATGTTCATTCGCTAATATTCTTTCTGTATTCATCCATCACAGAGTTGAATTGTATATATTATAACTATAACAGAGTTGAATTGTATATATTATAACTATAACTATAATTATAATTCTATAATATTCTATGTATTTATATAGAATATATGATACATAATATATCATTAAATAAATATATTATATAATAATACATTATGTATTATGTATTATGTATTATGTATTATGTATTATGTATTATATAATATATATTATAATTGTCTATATCTATATGGTTTGTATGAACCTGATTCTCTGAGGAAATGTGTTCGGTGAGGTCCTGAAACATACTGAGTTAATTGGGATCTCAAGACAGTTTTAGATCAGGACCTTGTCTTGACCTGAATATTAGATTTGTGTGATCTGATAGAATCGATTATTACCTTAAATCAAAATGAGGGTTTGACAGCTTTGAAAATTGATTGAAGAATTTACTCTGCCTTCCCAAAATGTAAGGACACCTTTGACTAAGTAATGAATTTAAAGCCAGACTTTGTAGACATCAAAATGACACTTATGAGAATATCTATCGATTTCAAATATGTGAACCTCAGAGGTCTCACATGACTTTTACTCCAATCTTTTAGTTCAGATCACTCCCAGAGACTAGAACTAAACAAGAAGGACTGTGGTCTGAACTCAGCTTAGACTCTTTATTTACGCACCCAAAGTCAGAAAACATAACCCACCAAATTTAGTTCTCCAAAAGGTCGGTGTGGTAGACCTCCTACAAAAAAAGAAAAGGCTCAGTTATTCAAAAGCTTCTGCATCTTTTTCCTTTCTTTATTCTGAATATTCTTTTATGTAAGAGACTTCAAACTGCTTTTTGTGCTAAACACACAAGTGAAACTCTCACTGCACCACACACATTATTTTGCTAAAATAAATATTGTTGCCTTTAATATTTAAAGAGATTTTTTTGAAACAGTCACAGAGGATGAAAACCACAAGCCAGCAAAAGTGTTCTGTGTCTCAGAGCCCTACAGAGGCATATTTCAATACTCCTGCTTTAATTTCTTTAGCTCTCAAGGAATTCCAAGATCTCTGAAATGGCATGTTGTGCCGGGGAAGCAGAACAGCTGTCCCCAGGGCTTCGTTGGGTCTTTATTATTCACCATCACAGGAGTTTTTGTTCAGTTTAGACTGGGGGACTGCATCATAACTCTTCAAAAGCTGCTGGACTTGCAGACGCACCATATCCACTGTTGCATTACCTGGTCCGTAAGGTAGGACAGGGGTCTTGACATTTTCTTAATCTTATTTCTGCCACCAGAACAGAACTCACAATTGGTTGAACTTTGCTGATGGCTTCATTGTGTTGAACAAAGAGATTGTCCTTCACTGACTGATTCTAGATGAGGTTCTTTACCCCTATCCTAGAGCTGCTACATTGGTTCTGCCAAACCTGTTGGAACAGAGCATGACTCCCCTTGATGCCCAGGGCACATACACATTGCCAAATAATAGGTAGGAAGCCTGTGTGCTAGTGGTGCATCCCTGTAGTTGGGTTTAGTCAACCAGAAAAGTTCATGCTGCCGTTCATCTGCAGTGTATAGCTGGCCAGGTCCACAGTTTTTTCAGAGCAGGCACTATTGTTTGGACCAGAACTGTTAATAAAAATTGTTCTCTATTAGATGGCTCTAATTGATATAAAAGTTTCACATAAGAAAAGCAGGAGGAGATAACCCACTGCTCATTCTGAACAGGTGACCTACGAAAGGGGCTTCTATTGGAAAAATATCTATTACTTTGGAGATTATTAAAGCTTAGGAGACTATTAAAACCCATATAGCTCAAGTGCATGAATATGCACATGTGCTTGGTCATTTCTGAGTTCTGATTTCTGAATTAATATCTTACATTTCTCCTGGAGTTATTCTAATACAACACTGGAGTCATACTGTGATGAATCAGATTCTTCCTGTGCACAACACACACAATCGAATATAATGAAAGCATCATAACCAGTGAACTTAGGGCTGCATCACAATGTCTACTTGAAGCAGAATTCAAATCCCTCTCCTTCATCAGTGTGTTCCCCAATTATTGTTTTGCACTGGAGCAGTTTTTATATGTATTCCCCTGATCTGGCTTAATAATCCTTTCCAAACATCATTTGCATTGCCCTACCATATTTTGCTGGGAAATTTCCACTGTGCTCTGCAGAGGAAAGATATTTTATAAGTGCTATTTGGAGACTGTTCTCCTCCTTTCCTTTCTATGCTGTTACATACCCACAAACTTGTATTCCCAAGCAGTCAGAGAAGGGAGGACTGAGGAAGGACAAAGAACGGATCCTAGTGAGATTATGAACATTGCCCTAGGGCAGAACAGACTCGACCAATTAACCAATTCCTCTTATGGAAAATTCTGAAGAATTTCATCACATGAGGCTAATAATTCCAAGCACATGCTTGGTAAGTTTCCTGTTTTTTTTTTTTTTTTTTTTTTGTCACCTTAAAGCTTCTCTCCCCTTTTTCCTCTTATTAGAGGCTCCAGGACACATCTGAACTTGGGAAAAACATACCAGTCAATGAGGACAACAGAGAGAGGGCTTTATCCTAATCATTAAAGTGTCTTGCCCTCCAGAAGAGGATGGCTTCATTCCACCTGCGTTTTGGGAACTGTCTCTAACTTGTGCTGTATGCAGAAGTTGCATGGGTTGGCTAATCCAGACTGTAAAAGTGCCAAGGACTCTTCCAGTGGTTTAGCAGAATAATTAATTTCCTGGGCTTAACAGTGCCTCTGACACTGTTTTTACTGATATAGACCCAGTCTCAGAGTCTTGCTTGCCTGCATGCTGAGCAGTGTGGTCTAGACTCTCACAAACTCGTCGTGCCGAGCAGCACTAAGCACAATGGTGTTAAGCCAACCCATGACTGGTAAATCTTCAGGTTTGGCCACTTCTAAGCTGATTTTAGGTGCAGGATGTAATTTTTCTTTTCAGGCATGTCTGCATTAAGCTAATTTGGGCTTGTAGTGGAACAAAGGAAAGGTTTTCATTACAATGCACTGTTCAAAAAGAAATTATGTAGCTAAAATGGTATTATTTTGGGGGATATGCAGGCTGCCCTCTACAATTACGCAACATAAGGGCCTAGCTGATTTCATTGCTAGGGAATATTTTTGTTGGCGGTGTGACAGGAAACTGGGGCTCTTCGGGAC
Source organism: Nothocercus julius (assembly GCA_013398735.1). NCBI lineage: Eukaryota > Metazoa > Chordata > Aves > Tinamiformes > Tinamidae > Nothocercus > Nothocercus julius. Next base: position 345,620 of record VZSV01000205.1, on the reverse strand, counting down.
AAGGATATCAAGGCTACATCCTTTGTGCTGCAGTGGCAGCAAAGCGTACCAGTGTATACAGGGTATATATGGGAGCATATCTCAGTACTTGCTGCATTGCTGTTCATACAGCAAGAAAGTCCATGCAGCTTTTTGATCCTGCTGCTGTGCAATGATGCTGGAGAGGGAGCCAGCTGGTTTTTAAGAACCTACTTACCATCTTTGCTTTTTACTTCTTTCCTGCTAAAAGGGTCTCTCTGCTCTTGGCAAATGATGCAATTAAATCCGTCTCCTCAGCCATCTCCATACTGGCCTCTTGGTGGTAGTCTTAACACAGCGTATTCACCAGCTGCTGGGGCTGCCTTTAACTAAAGGCATCAATCCCCGCCCTGCTCTGGTAGAGCTAAGGTTTTTAAGCAGATACTAAATATATACAAAGTTTATGGACACACAGCAAGATGTTTAAAGGATTTGCCAGAGATACAGAAGCTTCACGTCGCTGATCCACGCTGACCTACTTCAGGGTTTCACCTATCATGCGAAGCCCTATGCCGAGATCTGTCAGATATCTCTGAGGCACAGATATTTGGATCCAGGGCGTACAGTGAGGCAATAAAGGCAGAAAATGAATAGGGAGGTTATCATTTGCATACTTATCAATCTGTGTAGTGCCAGGCAAAAATAAAAAAAAAAATAAAAAAGAAAAGAAGGTTTTGCTATACTCACATCTGTAACGTGCCCTAGTGAATACACTATGGGTTTCAGCCAGTGTCCCCTCTCTAATGCAGAAAGAGAGGAGAACCAAAGGGTGAAGGAACAGTCTAATGGTGCAGCAGGAAATACTGAGCAGCGTCTGAGGAATCCAAGGTTTGCTAGAGCATCTCTACAAATATCCATCCTGTACACCAAAGCAGGGCTGAAGCCTATGCAGTTATTTAGGAAAGCAATGACTCCTATAAACATCCATATTGGGGTGGACAGAAGGAAGTTTTAGCTAGTGGTTAGAGTCAATGTCTAAGTGTGGCATCCAAGCTCAGATAAAAGCCACAGGTCACAAAAATAACTTAAAGCAACTGCCCCAGACTCAGCTCTAGATTTACAAGAAGCCGTCACTGAAATTGCTTTGGTGGATTAAACAGACTTCAATGTTTGTAACATTTGATTGAGATAAGTAAAATTATGAATTGCAAGATAAGCTACTTTCACCGACTTATTCTTCCTATTGTGGACCAGACCTAAATTGCAAATCATTTCCTTTGCCAAATATTTATCTTTATGTTTGAAAGCCTCATTCGTACTGTGAATACTGCTCTCATTTCTCTCTTTTGGCTTCCTTGGCCACTCAAATTGCATATTGCTTCAGCTCTGCGATGAGTTGAATGAAGACTTTTCCCAATCAAAAAACAGTTAATAAGGAAAGATCACATAACCACTATATATATAAATATTTATTAAAGGTATGCTATAAACTTAAGATGTTTATTGTGTCTGCAATTAGGATGGCAAGCCAGAGAATTTTACCAGATTGTCTCCTCATCTTCCAGCAAGCCACTTTTTACTGGTAATACTGGTTGAGGATCTAAAACTTTTATACTAGCATTGGGTATATCAACATATCCGATTCCTCAGGATGCCCCAAAGGCACCACTCTTTGTTCCAATTTTGAGGGCTTGGGGAATAATTTAACCATTTTTCTTTTTTGTCCCCGAAAAAAAGAATGAAAAGAAAGATAAGGTCAAAGAGAAGGGAAGAAAGTCAGATGTAGTAGATACCCAAATCAGATAAGGACTTCAGAATTAGAAGCAAGCTGCATTACAAATATACGACAGAGCTATCTTTGACCTCTTCTCCCCTCCTCCTAACCCAGTCAGGGAGAAGCTTAAAGAAAGATAAGTAGCTCTCATATCCTTCCCCATTCTCGGAGACCACTAAATACAAATCTTCCAATACTTGCTACAAGCATACTAATAATCAGATGAAAAATAGATGCCTACAGATTCTCAGAGCTAATTCTCTCCTTCAGCTATTCTCCATTAATAAGAAAGAGGAATGCTTGGAGAAAGGAAACAGGCCCTAAATACCTGCCCTAGGAGGTCTCTCTATAGCTCAGAATTGCTGGTGGGTGAAGGATTAGGACATGAGGATTTTGCTGGCTGTATAGTGAAGCATGGAGATCTGAACATGAAAGCAGTATCCCTCTTGCTGGGACAGACAGGATTTTCCCAGTCCTGCTCCAAAAGGCTGCAAGGCCCTTTCTCCCCATGCACTATAGAATAGACCCCCTGCCCGACCCCTGTTCATCGAGTATGGAGGACACCTTGTTCCTATCGTGGTTTTCTCACTGGTTGGCTCAGTTTGGCTGTTTGTCATTCCAAGCCTGTACCTCAGCTTCTCTTACTATAAGTTAGAAGATGAAGATTTCATCTTCTGTAAAATGCTTTGAATGTGCTTATTAGCCAGTGATTGTCCTTCCCAGTCTCTTAGCAACAAAGAAACAGCTCTGAGCAGAGTTTGACAACAAAAACTCTGCCATCCTTCATCTCTCTTGACTTCTTCACCCTGGCAAGGATGCAGGGAGACAATTCCCTAGGACCTCAACGTGGGTGGAGAAAAACATTTTGCAAAACTGGTGTGTGAGCAGTCTGGAGCCAGGACGAAGACCAGTGCACTTGCATATGCCCAGTGGGGCTACAGCAGAAATGAGAGGTTGGTCACATCCTTCCTTTTCTTCTGCTGGAGCCTTGAAGCTCTAGCAAATGGGTACTATTATGTGTTCCATGTGATTTATGGCAGCTGAAACCAAGCAAAACTGCCCATTAAAGGTTACTATTGCCAGAATAACAGAATCAAAAAATGATATTTCTCAAGTACCTGCTATCCATCTGCTTGTGGCAGTCACAATGTCAATAAATCTCTGCAGACTGCCAAATCCAGCAGCCTTCCTTCTCCATGGGTTGCAAAGGCTATGTCCCAAGGGAGCTGGCAATCAGGCCCTGTTCTGCCTCACAATGATACTGACAGTTTCTACATTGTGTCAGGTTAAAAGCTGAAAAGCTTTTTTTGGATCTGTGGATGTCCGTTTTGCTGTCTGCATGTAGCATGAGCTGCCACCTTCCATTCCTGGCTCTCCTCGAAAATCCTCATGTGAATCTGATAAAGGCATGCAACCTCTCCAAGCCTCAGTTTCTCCTCTGCAAAAAAAAGATGGGGGCATCTCCCATACGTCACTGGAGCAATTTGGGAATCCTTTTGGAGTATAAGACATGACTGCAAGATAAACACCCAAGGCAGGGGGAGGCTTCCTTGTATCACCTGTGCAATGCCTGCAGTGAACAGAGGGGCTGCATAAAGAAGCGCAAGAATTCTTCTGAGCAGCGTGACCTCCCTGCACCTGAGCGTTGGAAACTTTTGGTGCAACTTTCTCTCCATCTGGATAAGGCCTGAGGCCCACCAAGGGAAGGCAGCAGCATTTGTCTTTGCAGAAGAGTAATGGTGGAGGAATGCCACCATCCAAGGACTACATTATTCTGGAGACGAATGTGCAGCAACCTCCCGCTATGCAGGATCCTCACATTCCCATACACTTTCCCCAAGGAACGCCCCTCAATACTTTGCCCTGATGCTGGGGCATCAAGCACTGTTTCAGGGGCTGCTGCACAGCACTGTTTTACAGGCAGTGCGAATATACTTTGCTCCTTTCAGTATGTTATTTCCAGGGCTCTCTCTTGTCTGGTGTTTTTGATATTTTTTTTTTTTTTTTTTTCTGAATGGATTTATGGCTGCAATAGTGGGAATTTCACATGAAATCCTGTTCTGAGACAACTATCCTCTCCCATTTAACTCATCCTGGCTGAGAAATGTAGTCTTGGAAGGGTCTGTCTGCACTGGACCCTCTTCAAATATCGACCATTTAGATGAATGAAAAGCTCTCTGAATCTAGGTACTGTTCTGCCAGCCAGGTAGGGCACATAAACATTGCAATACTATTTTATCTTGTTATTCCTGTTGGTCCATTTTTCACAGGAGCTTGGCTTCCTTTATATTTCTGTTCAAAGGGCTAACTCTTGTGGGGATTCTCTAATATATTGTAAAGGGTTGTGCACACACTTCACTTTTTTCTACAGTACAGGTGTTAACAAGATTTCTTTTCTCTACCTGGCTGCTTATTTACATGAAACTTGTAAGACTTAATACCTGTGAAGTTTCTACTTCTGTGTCAACCTTGACTGAGATTCCTCCTTGGGTTAAAAATATAACACATTTATGCATACAGAGTTGGAGGATCATGCATATGAATCCCGATATGCATAAAGGGAAATAAATCCTCTTTTCACTAGGTTAACAAAAATGCAGGAGGGGGAAATGTCCTGCTTTAGAAAAAAGATTTGGTCTGCAGCACAGCTGTTTAGGAAAATGGAGCCAAAAACTTGTCTCAATTCACAAAGCCAGGCTTCCTGAATAGCTGCTGCGTTCTCTGAACTGCAGGAACATGTTGTTTGCTGGAAAAGGCAGCCAAGTAGAGAAGCACAGGAGGGCCAAGATGACTTGCCTGCTCCCATGACCACAGAGGCATCTCCATGGGGGCACTCAGCAGTTCTGAAAACATCTGCCTTTCCAGTTTTTCTACCCAGCTTTGTCCAGCAAGGACAGTGATCTGTTCTTAGAAACATTCCTAGAAGGATAATGATGTGAGAGCATTATAATCGCTGTTTCTGTTGGACTTCTGTCTAAAATTGGGCAAACACCTTGGTTAAATGTTGGCCAAGCACTGATGTACCTCCACACCTTAAGAAGAGAGGATTAGAATAATTGGGTGAGGCATCACTAAAGCATCTAGTAGATAAATGTTTGCTGACACAGCCACCAAAGGAAAGGTTCTGCTCATAATATTGATTTAATAGTAACAGTCTTGACTTGGTTATTCATTTTATGAACATGCCCGACTGAGGTCCAAGGAATTTATGAGGAATGTTTGATTTGATGAACAGACCAGTTTGGTTCATTTTTGCTTGTAGTGCTCTTTCCTGATGAGCACTTTGACAGTATTTCATGAGGTTATTTCATACCCTCATAGCTGAAATGATCACCGATTGTACTCCAAGGTGGGTAGTGACATCCTAAGGCCGGATATTCAGTCTTTGTCCACATATGGTTGTGTAACTGATCCAGCAAAACACCTCCTAGCCTTGTGATTACCATCCTTCTTTGGTAGACATGTTTCTTAGTTTTTTGGTCTTCTGTCCTGAATAAGATACGACAATAATAATTGCTGGTGACATGGATTCACTGCTTACAAAGGTGATATCCATGGCTCAGCTATGAGACTCCATCATGCATTTTCTTCAATTACTTACTATGGAATATTTAGAACAGGAAAGGTGTAATCTAAAAATACAATCTTTACCTCAATATCTGTCCATTTTGCTCACTGTCATCCAAAGCCCATTTTTGACCAGTCTGACAGAGTTAATAAAGACAGGGCCTTGGACATGTGCAGCTTCTGCAAAGCGTATTGCCCTGAGTCTCATGAAAACACTTTTGAGAGCAGGCCTCTCAGGTAGGTACCTCTCATTGTACAGGAAATTCCCAAGCCTGAGTGACTATGTCAGAGCAACAGGAACAATGCACAATCAGAGTGCTGCTGCAATATTCTCTATTACCACAAAGTAAAGTCAATTTCTGCTCCTAAGAGCTTCCATTCATAGGCAGGGTGAGGGGAAAACTGAAACCAAAATGAGTTTGATGAGGACCAAATGAAGCACCCTATATCAAACAAGAAGATCTAGGGACCTTTGAAGCTCTTGGCTGACTGTCTAATCTGCAGTCCTTTCTTCCTTTCATAGTTGCCTGATTTCTACACAAATGGATCTTTACATGTACAGATATATCTGCATTTGCATGCTAAAGTTCCTCTCTTAAACTACACGAAGTCAATCAAACACAGATGTCTAAGGGAAAACTCTTGTAGTACCTCAAGGGGATGGATCTGACTGAATTCTGTATTATTCTAGGCTGTTACATTATATAAAGGATAATTTTTACTTTCTCCATAGTTTTTTTTTTTTTTTTTTAAGATCATCTTAAAGGATTTCAAAAAGAATATGATTATATTTTTTTTAAGGATGCTTTAGAGAAAACAAAATCTATAGAAATGTTATCATTTTTCTACAAAGCTCGAAGAATGTTTTTCTACAGACTGGATTATGAGAAAGTGTGTATATGTATTCTGCAAGCTACTTTGCAGTTCATATTCTTTGAAAGTGTTTATGAATAGCATTAAACAAATCTTAACCTAGCTCAATTATGTTTATGTGAGTGAACATATATAAAATAAACTCAGCAACTTCTGAAATTGACATTTTGTGACTTTGACTATAAGTTGCCCATTTCAAAAGCAAAAGAGAAATATTATTATATCTGCAAATAAAGTAAAATCTAATAAAATTATTCAATATGACCAGTTCTTTTTCAGTGACCAGCAAAGAAATCTCAATAAGGGTAAATGAAACCTTCCCTTTTTGCACTATACTCACTCTGTATGCATGTACACCTATTACCATCTAATTATAATCCACTATACCAATTGATTCACCTATTTCCCATTCACAGAAATAAACCAGTTGATCAGCAAGTAGGAACAAGTGAGAATATCTATCATCCTTTGCATGGAAGACTTGCCCTGACTTGCAAAGCTATCTTCTCACAAGTCTGAGATTCACAATAGTTTCTTATTTACATTATTTCTTGCAGTTATGGCCACAGAAGGAAGGAGAGACTTGCAAACACCTGGAAGAAGGATATTTGCAGAACAATTGTATCTAGGGTTTGTGCTGCTCTTGTGTCAAGAGTATGGGGTTGGCTGTTTGACTTTTGTCCACTAACCCGTCTCTGGTGATGAACCTCTTGGCAGCAACATCCTTCATTTGCCTGGCATTTCAAGAGTAACATGACTGAATGTTGGTCAAGTTTATTATGTTTTGCCTAGAGTGAGGAACAGCTAAATTTGCATTCTGGAGATGTGAACACCTTTTGCTTTTGCAGACAGCCTCCGATGCCCCAACCATATAAGAGATGTCTCAACAGTTCCTGGTATGCTCTGTGACATTTCTATCTGTCTTGACTTTGATTGCAGTCAGGGCTTCTTCTGTAAGATGGTGGGCTGCATGAGGCAGAAAACCATTTTGCTTTTCATTGCTGTTATTGTCAGCTGCTGGTTACTCAGAGCGTGATGAAGGGTCGCTGAGGTCTGTGATCTCTTCTTTCTCTGCTCTTTCTTTATGTACTTGCATGGTGCTAAAATCATATGGAAGTGGATCGGGATGGGAGGTTCCCTGCAGAGTTTATGACAAGTTTATCAGAAAAGAGTCAACAACAAAGTTAATATCTCCTGTTTGAATTGAATATTCAGAGCAAAAACAATTGACATTTAATTCAAACATCCTACTTTCCCAAGGGAGGTGCTAACCTCTTAGGGGTTACAGTCAGTCTTTCTAGACTAATGGAAAAAAAATCATAAAGCAGAACAAATTTAGCATGGAAGACTGAATGTAAATTTCTCTCATAAATATCAGCAGCCTGTGGCCAAGGTATTCTCCTGTTTCCTGTTCCATGTGTTGTTATTCGGGCCTGTCCAGAACTTCAGGTAGGTGCTAAGCTTTATGCTCATCCTTGTTCCTTCTTACATGATGGAGACCAACTGATGGAAACTGTTGAGGATATGCTGGGACCTCAGGAAACAGCTCCACATATTTATCTCTAAAACCTTGGGCTTGCCCACAGAATTATCAATCAATGCTGAGTTCTATTTCTTTCCTTCTTACAATATAGAGGATCTCTGTGAAGAACTCCTGACTTGGGTCAGGATGTGGGAAAGGAAGGGAAATATTTCACTTAAGGCTACTCAGACATGAGATTGAACTCTGGCACCAATCAGCTTTGTGAGGTTGGATGGGCGAGCGTGGTGGCCACAGACACCGCTGTCTGCATCCTTCCTACTTAGTATCAAGCATAGAATGAGATTGCCTTTACAGATGCTTTAGCTCTTTTTGCAGTTAATAGGGGAAAAAAAAGAAATGAGAGGAAAGGAGAGAGGGAGGGAGGGAAGGAGGGAGGGAGG
>VZSV01000205.1:301153-323546 GCA_013398735.1 Nothocercus julius | reverse complement strand
ACCTGGAGTACTGTGCGCAGTTCTGGGCTCCCCAGTTCAAGAGGGATGTGGAGCTGCTGGAGAGAGTCTAGCACAGGGCTACGAGGATGATCATGGGCCTGGAACATCTGCCCTATGAGGGCAGATCAGGCTGAAAGGCTGAGAGAGCTGGGCCTGTTCACCTGTTCAGCCTGTAGAAGAGAAGGCTGACAGGAGACCTGATTAGTGTCTATAAGCCCCTCAAGGGAGGCAGTGAGGAGGATGGGGCAGCCTCTTCTCAGTGGTGGCCACTGATAGGACTAGAGGAAATGGCCACAAGCTGAAGCACCAAAAGTTCCACAGGAACTTAAGGAAAAATTTCTAAACAGTGAGGGTGACAGAGCACTGGAACAGGCTGCCCAGGGAGGTTGTGGAGTCTCCTTCTCTGGAGATCTTCCAAACCCGCTTGGACGCAGTCCTGTGCCACATGCTCTAGGTGACCCTTCGTGTGCAGGGAGGTTGGACTAGATGATCTCTGGAGGTCCCTTCCAACCTTAAGCGTTCTATGATTCTATGATCCTATGAATTACAGTTTTGTCTACAGTTCCCCCAGCGAACCTTTGTGTAGAGCAGACTGAAAACATGTGGTCAACAGGACTCAAAGAGTGGAAGGAAGGTGATGGAGGGAGTACACTCTTCTATCAAATGACACTCTTAGGCTTACATCTAAAGCTATAAGGATAAGCATAGGAGGATAACCTGACCCACTGCCTCAGACTAGGCTGTTTAAGGAGATGGAAGAAGTCTGAGCAAAAAGATGATTCCATGACTGTGGATCTGGCTATTAAAATTAGCAGCCCTTTCAGATGCAGGCTTCAATCCACATCTCACACTGAGAATGCCGTGTTTCTCTCTGTGGGTCTATATTCCAGGGAAATATAGTTAAGTTGGTTTGTTTTGGCCTTTGGAATTTGATTTTGCAGCAGGACCTGAACTGATCCAAGATGACATAGTCCCAGTAAAAGGCTGATTTACGCTACCAGGTTTACCACTTCCCTTTGGAAGCAAATTCTCTAAGGGTCATAGTGTTCCCTACTTTTGACATAGAGAACAATACAGAGCTGTAAATCATTGATTATAAAACTTCTTGAAACTGTTATGTGGAAGAAGCAGTGCCTGATTATATATAATTCTTATATACCTTATGTCCATGCGTCCTGACAGGTTTTTTTTCCAGTACAAGGGGAAGACTGAAAAATGGGGTGAAGATGGCTACAGGAATATCATTAGTAATTAAAACAAAAAGAGGACGGAGTGGGGGAAACCAAAGTGAAGCAAATGTGGACTTTAATAATTGCTTTCAGTAACAAAACACTGTAGGAACTTTTGCCCTGTGATACATGTGCCCATTGTAGCCAGACCTCTCTGCACGTAACCGCAGCTGTGCCAATCAATTTCCATTAGTTTAATCTCTTTCTTGCAGAAAATTGGACAAGAACAATAAAAAATACAAAAAGAGTTAAAATGAAACAAACTGCAAAGGGAGGCCAGAACAAATGTCTCCTAAGCCAAGTACCAGAGAGCTTTTCTTTCTTCTTGGCTACACCCTGTGATATTTTTCTCCACGTTTTCTGCTCCGATTAAAAACACTTTTATCTTCTGCGATGCTAGTGGCGCGTGGGCCAGCACAAAAGCGTGCACACAAATGAAGACTAAAGCTTCATCTCTTCTCAGCAGTATTGCCAATTTACCATCAATCTTGTCTCTGTGTAACAGAGAGAGAGGGAGAAGAAGAGATGCGGCTTCCTAGCAATTCAGGGCATGCACTTTCAATGCTCAAGTTAAAAGACAGGCAAAGAGGTGAAAAGTCTAGATGCCAAAAAAAAAAAAAAAAAAAAACAGGAAAAATAGAATGTCAGTCCAAATTTTAAGCAATAAATACTCTCACCCATCTACAGCTTCACTTCAGATTATGCTGTTATCCTATGGCAGTGTATAAAGCTACTGAAACAGCTGAACATGTAATGCCTGGACAAGCACTGAGACATGTCAGTGTTGACTATAATGAGTGTCTCAGTCCTCTGCTTGTATCCACAGCCAAGTGGGATTTGCAGAATAACCATTTTATGCTTTCACTCTTCGAGAGGCTTGTCCTGCTTTCAGGTGCCACAGAATAGACTCCAAAAAGAACAGACTTATCTGGAAAGTGCTCCTAAATGTCCAGTTTTCAGAGCCCATGAAGCAGAAAAACAGGTTCTGTCTTCTTTCCAACCTTCCAAGAGAGAATCTGTCCAATGTTACAGCTTATTTAATTAACAAGAATCCAGATTGACTGGACTAAAATTTCCAAGTTGCCTAAATCTTCCTGCATGCATCCCTTTCTGCAGACTAGCATTTATTATTGCTGAATGCACAGTCATACTTCCATGAAAAAGGATCACAGCCTGACCTACAAGGCACTGGAAAGCATCTACCTTGTACAAGTGAAGAGACACTCATTCATTATTCCCAGGGCTGCTGGGCTAATGCAAAAAGGGCTTGAATGGGATATTAGATGTACAAACAAGGGGCCGGGTCTTGTTTTCTGATCCATAGCTCTTTGTAGCAATGATGACACTAGCTCTTGGAAGTAACGTGGCACAGACATGATTTGCAGTCTGAAAACAACACTGGCTAGTGACAGACTAAAAGAAATTGATTTTTTTTTTCAGCTTATAAAAGAAAGAAAGAAAAAAGCTTTGAGAAGTGTTTGGATTGTAGAGTATGAAATGCTTCTGTAAAGAGAAAATACTGCGTAGTAAAAAGCTTTCTAAGCTAAGAGGGAAAGTCATGGCAGAAAGCACTGGCAGATGGACAAACACTGACTGGCATGTTCTTAGCAGTAGAGACTGTTAGTCACTGCAACATGCAAGCAGAGGGAAGCCACATGTTCCCTATTTCTCAGTATCATCACATCTGAGCACTTTTTGTGGAAAGTATGCAGCTGTCACAATGAAGAAATGAGAAACAGCTAGAGCTAGGAAAAAGATACTGAGTTAGAAAAGGGTACAGGGAAGGAGGATTCAGTCTGCTGATTGGATGGAGAAGTTTTACAGGGAGAAGCAATGAACTGGGACTCTTCTGTCTGGAGAGGAGCAGACTGAGGGGGATACGATCAAGGTTTCTGAAATCACAGTGGTGGTGGACAAGATGAATGACATCAGTCAAGCCCCACAGTCTGGGAGCTCCCTGAAAACTCCCTGAAATTATAGAATAATGATTAAAAAACAAAACAAAACAAAACAAAACAAAACAAAACAAAACAAAATAAAATAAAATAAAATAAAATAAATAAAATAAAATAAAAAGCATCTGTTGACATTTAGGGCCTTGGTAGAGCACAAGGGGTTTCACACAAGCAGGATCACAGGAGATGTTTCTCTGCCCTGGATCTACCTCGTCTTCATAGTGAGGAAGAGCTAAGGCATTCATACTGCTTGTATATTTTCTTTTAAAGGACAAAAAAATCAAGATAACTCTAGAAAAATATTTTTACCATCATAGACACAGGGGAAGGAAAAGGTTCTCTTCAAGACATTCCCTGCCAAAGCAAGATTATTCCTGCAGGTATTTTTCTCCAGTCCATCCACAGATTTTCGGACATTGTTTTCTAAAATATTTCTCGAAAGCATCCAAAACCATTTGAGTTATGCTTCAAAGTCCAGTTAGTCCAAGATGCATCAGCTTTCAGGTACATGCAGTTGAAGATGTTTGCTTTCCCAAAACCATTTGAGTTATGCTTCAAAGTCCAGTTAGTCCAAGATGCATCAGCTTTCAGGTACATGCAGTTGAAGATGTTTGCTTTCCCATCTCAGCCATTATGTCACATTTTGCTTCACATTATATCACTGAGAAAGGGAAAAAAAGAGCATTCTTGTGCCTCAACACATGATTTAGCCTTGGGAAATACTGGCTTAGTTCCCATCTTGGTCAAATGCTTGGCAAATCCATGACAAATCTCTTGATCTACCTTGAATGAGATTCACAATGAAAGGGCCATGAATCCTGTGTAGCAAATTTCTCTTTTTGTATAATGAAATGATCACTGAAATGATCTAGTTCCTTGTGGAGTTTGTGGATTATTCACCTGAACATCCAAGGTACCCTGATATTTTTCTATCGAGTGCAATATAAGTATTTGGAGAGAAAAACTGATCGTACAAGAGGTAAACAAGTAGCAAACGAATTATGTGAGAGTAACTCCATGTACAGCATAGTCTAATAAAATTAACATATAAGTGATGACAAAGAGAGAGCCTTCAGGGATGAAATTACTGGAAACTATGAAACAGACTGTCTTAGTAGAAGAATTTCTAAGAGGTGAGAAATAAAACAAAATAAGCTGTATTTCTTCTCCCTGTATTCAAGATTTTACTTTCAGGTGCTGAATAATAAGTGATGGAAACAGAAAGAAAATCCATATGTCTGTGTTCCAGGCTTCATTAAATGTTGGCCACAGCAGTAAATGAAGCTGTAAAGAAGACAGAACGGTAAACTAAATACAAGGCACTGAATAAGAGAAATCACATTTTATATAGAAATAGAATTACAGAATCAGAGGAGGTGGTTTCCTGTGTAGTGTGGTAATGAGGTGTTACCATGAATGCAAATAAATAAATAAGTAAAAATAAAATAAAATAAAATAAAATAAAATAAAATAAAATAAAATGGGAGATGAGGAGGAAGGGAGAGATTTCTTGGAGCCAGGGAGAGCCCAGCCACTGAGAGACTGAGCAGGACTTTGCCAAGGAGGGATGCAAACAAATGTGCATGTCAGAGAAGAGCTATCCTGGCAAGCTTGTGCTGCATTCAATGCAGACTTTGCAGGGTACTTGTATTTTCAATGCAGCCTGCTCTTCTGCTGTGCTTCACTAACAAGAATAATCAAAACTGCACTCTATAAGGGAGGATTTAGGGCGAGAGCTTCCTCTCTCCTAAGATCTTTGAGTCTGGACTTTAGGACAAACCAAGTCACCCCTCTGTTACAGCCTACCCTTTCTCAAAGTGTGGAAGAAAGAAGCTTTGATCCCACCTGGAAAAGATCCACTGGAATCCCCCTGTGGTCAAAGATGAGTGTGAAATCAGCTTTGCAAGGACCATTTCGCAAAAGCCCAGTCAACTTTTTCTCTCCTATTCCCAGGTTCAAGCCCAAATTCTTGTCTCCATCTCTGGTGATGCTATCCAGAAACACAGAATTATCCTCAGTCAAAAGACAGAGGCATCAGACTTAGGCCTTGTTCTGCAGTAAAACTAAAAGGAAATCTTCTAGAAAAGGGAGAGTTTAGCAGGAAAATGTCAGTTCCTGTCTCCTGTCAAGATTTAACCTAGGGAAGGAGAGGCTTTCCTAGTAACTAAACAACTGTTGATTATTCTGGGTGTCTCTCTCTCTTTTCTCTGTCTCTGCTTCTCCTTCAAAAAAAAAAAAAAAAAAAAAAAAAAAACAAACAAACAAACAAAAAAACCCCTCCCCCCGCACACAAAGAAACCCTATGAAACAGAAAACTTTCTCATTTCCATGTGTCATTAAAATATAGCTTTTTGAAAGGAATAATAATAATAAAAAAACCTTCAAGAAACTGATGTTTCCATCAAGACATAATTGACTGGAGCTGGGGCAAGAAAAGGACTCTGTGGCCTTTAATGGAAATTGCTGCACCCTGCTCCACTGCAGCATAGTCACCTTCCTCTTGCAATAGGAATGACTCCATTTTTGTGGCAGTCAGTATGAAAACTGAGCAGGCTCTATGGCACTCCTCCAAACAAATTTAGGCATTTATTTTGGCATGATTACTAATTCTCCTGACTCACTCTCTAGGGATGGAGTCCAGTTGCCATACACAGAAACTCTTGTAGTAGGTAATTCATGGCTGGTCAGGTGAATTGCTCATTGAGAGATAGATAACTACAAACCCTCTGTGTTTCTAAGAAGCTTCCCTATTGACTATGTAGCTCTAAAATATCCTAAGGGGCTTCTGCAAACTTAAGTGCCCTGCTGAGATATCTCTGCACGCAGGAGAAATGCAGTAATGGATGAAAAGGATATTAATAATGCAAAGAAAGGAAAAAAATCTTCCAGCTCTGCAGTGACATACTTGAGCTATTTGGAAGCCTTGGCTTTCCATGCGTGCATATACCCAGAGAGGCATTTACTTTGATCAAGACATTACGGCTACAATTTCCACTGTTACAGTGTGCTTCTGTTAATGAGATCACCTGGGCCAGTGATCGGAGAGATGGCATCTCTGCATTTATTTCTAGGTTGTTCATATGTCCCCTGCTTCACGTGCAGCCTCCATTCACAGTAAATATTTTCCAGTCAAAGTAAATATCTGTCAGCCTAACAACACTTCTCTTCTGACTTTTCTCTTCAAATCACTATTTATTTGCACTGGGGAACTTGGCACGGAACAAGAGATAAGACAAGCCAGGGAGAAAATATATGCACTGTGCATCCGCCTTTGTACCATGAGGAGTAAAGAACTTGGAATAGTTACTTTTATTTAGTAATAGTTGCAGAGATGCTGATGCAAAAGCAGCTTTTTTTTTTTTTTTTTTCCTCCCACATATGAATATTTACCTTTTTCAGGTGTTGAGTATAGTCAGAAGAAGTACAGGGCTAAGAAAAGGTAATTCCCCACCATCTCACTCCTCCACAGATTTCAGGTCTGGGAGTGAGAGCAGCTTGGATTGTATATTTCAGTTGCTCTAAATTATGTCAATTGCCATCAGAAAACTCACAAGCACCTGGGAATGAGACTGAAACAGAAATTCTAGTGTGGCTCTACTTACAATGTTTGCAGCCAAGAGAATTTCCATAAAAAGGGTGAATCTAGTAGAAAGTTATATTTCTGGATCTAAACCCTTAGAAATCCATTCTGTTCTTCTAATGTTCACGTTGCTATAGCACCAGAGCAACTCTTGCAACTTGCATCAGAGCAACTCTTAGTAGTGTATTAAGCAATGTGGTGAAATATAAATAATATAGATTTGCAGAATCACAGAATAGTTGAAGTAAGGAGAGACCTCTGGAGATGATCTAGTCCATCCCGCCTTCCCTAGAATGGTCAGCCAGAACAAGTTGTCCTGGACCGTGTCCAGTCATGTGTTGAATATCTCTGCGGATGAAGATTTCACTACCTTTCTGGGTAAGCTATTCCCAAGTTCAACCACCATCACAGCAAAGAGTGTTTTCTTGTGTTCAAGTGGAATTTCCTATGTTGTAATTTGTGCCCATTGACTCTGGTCCTGTCCCTGGGTGCCAATGAAAATGTCTGGCTCAGTCTTTACACCCTCCCTTCAGATATTTGTACACATTAATAAGATTCTTTCACAGTCTTGTCTAGGCTAAAGATGCTCCAGTCCTTTAATAACCTTTGTCACCTTTTGCTGAACTTGCTTCAGTAAATCCATGTCTTTCACGTGCTGGGGAGACCAGCGCTGGACACAGCGCTTCAGATTTCTCAAGGGTCTTACCAGTGCTGAGTAGAAGGGTAGGATCACCTCCTTTGACCTGCTGGCAGCCCTGTGCCTAATGCAGCCCAGGATGCCATTGGCCTTCTTTCCATGAGTATACAGTACTCACCCATGTTCAGCTTTGTCCTCCAGGAGATGCAAACCCTTCTGCACAAAGCTGCTTTTCATCAGCCTCCAATGTGTTGTAATGTGTGTGGTTCTTCTTACCCAGATGCAGGACTTTGATCTTTTCTGTTTGTTGAATTTAATGAGTTTTCTCTCTGTCCATTTCTACATCCAGTCAATGTCCCTCTGAATGGCAGTGCAACCACTTTGTGTATCAGCCACTCCTCCTAGTTTTGTGTTGTCTACAGTCTATGCAATTTTCTTCTTTCTACTTTCCCCTTCCAAGTAGAATGTCCAATGGGCACACAATTTTCCTTTGAGTAAGACTGATTTGAAGAAAGTTTTCATTTGGAGAAGAAACTAGCAAGATATGTGAGGATCCTTGTCACAGTGAAGACCATCCACAGTCTTTGACTAGCTCCTCTGAAGCCTCTAATTATATGTAAAAGAGAAGGTGTAGAAAAACTCACCCTCTTTCTGCCTCACCCCAGTCCAAAGACTGTGGTCTGGAAGCTCTGTGCCTGGTCCTTGATGAGGATCAATAATCCTGCAAGAGAGGAAAATTAGCTTTGGCATAACTTCATTGTTAATGAGGATTTAATGTCAGCAGCTTAGAAAGTGGGAAAAGTGAGCCCTTTTCTGTCAGCGCACTGCTTCCTCTATGTAGAAATACCTCTATGCCTTCTACAGAGAGAAATCTTAAGCTGATTGTATGATGCTTCCCTGTACCTTGCACTAGATTTATCTACTTCCTTGTATTTTAAATATGAAGGTAAGGACCTTGAAAGAGGATAGTTTTGGGTCTGGTTCTATGTTATGAGAATAATTGTCATCATTTTCAAGTCTCTGAAGTCCATATTCAGTTCCATCTTTTTTTTTTTCTCCAGAACTTGAGAACATCATTGTTAAGATGAATAAAATAACTGCTGTTGAGCAAGGACTGTTAGAGATGGAAGTGTCATCCAACAATACCTTACAGTGAAGTGCTGGGTTTTATTTTAACGACTTCACCTGGTCCAAGTGCAATCATGACAGAAGAGCAGTCATATCAGAGGAAAATGCTGCCAAATGCTGTCCATTCTAAATGCCAATATTCAGTTATCTATAACTACTTTATATCCTTTCTTAAGTTATCATTTTCTTATGCTGTTATCTGCCTCAGCAGATCAAATCTTATTTGTTTTCATTTCTATACATTTTAAACAAAGTGGATTTTGTCATTTTGGGGAAGGAGATTAGCAAAATATTGAAGCTGTTCAAGCACCTATAAGTGGATTCTGCATTATAAAGTTTCCCCATATCTTTACTTCTGACTCCTTTGATTCATGATGAACAGAGTAAAATAAGATGTTTAGTCTTCTACTTTACAGTTTTGTCTAGTATATAAATAATATTACTCACTGCAATACACCTTCTGCGCTCCCCATAGCTCAAGCTCTCAAATGAGCGTAGCCGGGGTATTCAACTCTTCTGCAACGGAGCAGAGAAAAGCTATCAAACCACTTTTGTAATGAAATATGATCTATTTCCCCCAGTATAAACATTCTCCTTATTTATGTCCTTGCTACTTGTCATGTATGCAACTAATTTGAGTCATGAGTGAATCAGGCTTGAGTTGTGATTAAAGTACCTTGTCATTCTCATTGCACTCACCACCAGCAACTGCCCTGTTGTCTGGAAAACTTAATAAAGGCAGCATGCTCGTGTGCCATGAGTTAGATGCCTATAGGGTGGAAGCTGCTTCATAGCATGCAGGCGGGTTTCCTGGAAGAGTAGGGAGAGAACAGGAAGATTTGGATATCCTTATGACACTTGGCAAGGATTTTACGAACCCTGAAATAGCCCGACTTTTATGCTGAATCATAACAATCCTAAAACCAACAATGAGGGAGGGCATACAGGAGGGAGAACGTTTAGTCTGAACAGACTGTTCCCAGGCCCTGCATCTTTTTATTCCTTTTTTTCCTGAGTGATCTCTACAAACAAAGCTTAACGATGTGTTCATTGGTAATGTGAGAGGAGGAGGGTGAAAGTCCCTTGACTTCTACAGATAAAGTCCTCCAGGGAGGATGAGTCAGCCCTCCCAAGGTGCCGTCTGCATATCAAGGGGAAATTCTCATTTCTCAAACCAGAGGTACTCCATCTGCAGCTGTGACAGGCAGGAAGCATCCAAGAAAATTCACAGCAGGGTAAGGTTTCCTAAATTGCAAGAGGGCCTTGGGAACACTTAAAAGCTGCTGAGAAGCTTCAGTGAGACTTGCTCATAACCAGGAAAGCCTTGCGTATAACCAAGGGAAAGCGTTTAGGGAGGATGTCTGTTCTGAATGGTAGTGTTCAGGTGGCGAAAGTGTGGATCATGACCTGGGATCCAAATGCAATGATGTCTCACAGAGAAATCCAGTGTGACAGATAGGGAAGGATACAGTATAATCTCACTTCTTCTTTTATTGGTCTTTATGTTTCCCTGTTTATTTCCGATTTTGCAATTGTGTTCTTAAGGCTTTGTTTAGCAAAGATAAATATCTTATTTTCTTTATGTTTGTCTGCTGTCAGAAGCAGTATCAGGTGAATCTAACAAGTTCTAGTTCCTTTGTTTTTCCAGAAGCTAAAAATCTAAACCAAAAAAACAACCACCTCTCCCTCACACCACCAAAAAAAATGGCTGTGATGGCAAACTTTCCAGGCCATCCTCAAACTTTTCTGAAAGGATATGATTGAGAGCTGAGTGAAAAAGTCCTGGGAAGGAATGTTCCTAGGTGAGCATAAACCACAGGCCCCTTCCAGGGAGGGAAAGCTGCTCTTACTTCCAGCTTGACAAATTTACAGCCAAGGAAAGATGCCCAGAGATTGGGGGTTGTTAGTGGTGAAATCTTTTTCAGTGCAGCAAGAGGAAATCATTTATTTGTGCTTCTAGAGCTTCTAGAACTTCAATACCATGGGCCTAACACCCAGAGCACCAATGTGCAAAGATCTATACTGCCTTTTATTTGAAAAAAATAAAAAAACAAAAAACAACTCTGCTTTTGAGCTTCAAAATGTAATATTGGCTGTTGAAGATAATAGCAAAGATGTGATCCTTCCTCTTGGATTACAATATTCCCCAATATTTGGGGAATAGAGAGGAGAGAAGGGAAAAGGGAGGGTTATTTTCTGAATCCCTATTGAACTGTTAAGAGTCATGGAAATATATAAAGGGATATGCAACTACACAAGTGGAAAAATGCTTAACTGTGCATCAAAGAGGCTGAGCAATCCTAGTTGAATCTTTCATAGTACTGAAAAACAGTGTCACAAAACCACTGGTTATTCTGATACTATTAAGCCATTTCAGAGAAGAGGATTGGAGGAGACTAACAGGAATGTGGAGTGAAGGGGGTATCTGCATTTCTCTTTTCACACCCATCTTGCATGTATTGCAAAAGGACACAGAGTGGGGCACCGGTCCAGTGGGGCTCCTGGGACTGTGGTAGTATCAGCATCTGGTTGGGGATTCTTTTCATTAAATGTGGTTGTACACAGTGGAGGTGATTTTGTGTGAGCAAGTCAGGCCACACTGAGCTCCCTTTATGGTCAGAGCAGAGCCAGTCTACCGACATATTGGAGTTTAGGGAGTGATTTATCTCATCCTAAAGTAGATGACTACAGGTGCTCTGAACTCCACTGGCCATTGGTTAGATCTTTGTGGTTCTAATTGATCCTGGTAACTAACTTGGCTGTAGACTTCTACACTGCAGACAGCTAAAGTCAGAGAAAATTACTGTTATCCTTCACCACTACAGTTTGTCTTGTTTCGATCTACACATTTTCTCAGCACAATATTCCCCTGATATTCAATTTTGCATATCTTTATTTGCAAGCAGCAACTTTTGTGGTTTAATAACACATTAAACTAACACACATACTAAACACATAAACTAACACCTCAGGCTGCAGTTTTTCTTTATGTGTTTCACATTAATTTTCTGTGGTGACCTTGGTTTCGTTATTACTGTCCCATCCTCGGCTGTAGGTAGGACCACAGAGATCTAGCAGGACATAGCAAAAGGAGAACAGAAAACACTAAACCTACAAGAGATTGCAGCCTTTCACAGAACTCGCAGCAGATCTCAGAGAACCTCCCTGCTTTACAGCTGGAAAAAAATGAGACATACCAAGCTGAAAGAAAAAGCCAAAAACAAGTGACAAAGGATTAAGAGGGACAAAAGTGCAACACTTCTGAATGCCACGCTCATGATATAACAACCAGGCCATGTGTATTTAACAGATTTACACATTTAACAGATTGACTTTTAATTTTGCCTATCCTAAAATACCTCTTGTAAAAATGCTAATAAGGAAACAGCTTCCTGATGTGCACAAAAGAATACCCTGCCTACGTCTCTGCTTTGTCTCTGCTTCTGAAAATTTGGGTTCTACTTCATGAGCCCCAAATTCCTTAAAAATGTGTGGACCAGAAAGGTTTCTCAGGAATATGAGAATCCGTGATTATACAGGCTGTATTACTGGAGATTTCAAAATTCAAGACAAGTAAGCCTTGAGGCAAACGTGAGTTCCCAGCAGTCACAGTGAATATGAGAAAGCAAGTGCTGAAGTGATATATATGAGTGAAGGGACAAGTAAGTACAGATTGCTTGGAAATTACTTTACAGATGCTAGAATGGCACCAGACATTCCCTCAGTTTAAATTTTGAGTTCAACATCTAAGCCAGCGCCCTTCATTAGTTTCTTCCTAAATAGGATAATTTTTGGAAGTTTTTTAAATGACAAATATTCATGATGGAGAGAGAGAGAGAGAGAGAGAATGTGCTATCTATTTTTTTTTTCTTTTTTCCCCCTCTCATTTTCTTTTCCCCTCTTTTCAGCATTTTTTCTCCATCTGGACCAGAATGTCTGCAAAAATACAAATGTGACTTGCAAACTTTGGTTTGCTGCTCTTCTTCAACCCAGTTAATTGTTGTGTTGAGTGCTATATTCCTTATTTGACGCATTAGACTTTTATTTTGCCCAGCAGTCATTTCTGTCACATCTTGATCCTTTATCTATTACCTGAGACTTGTCAATGCTTCACTACGATCTGATTTTTTTTTTTTTCCATACAGCTCAAAAACATCTCTGCCCTAGTTCTGTTTCATACAGACTGAAGGTTGCACAAGAAAAGAGACGTTTCTGTTCACTGACTGACCTATAAGCAAATAAACAATTCTGGTTCAGATTGACTAGAAATGAACAATTCTTCATCCCTGAGAGAATTGCTATACATCTTATACATCTTTATAGTTAGGGCAAAGTCAAGGCACTGGTTAAACACACAGGATAAATTTCTTGGATAAAAAAAAAAAAGAGAGATTTTAATCCTAATTTTGCATCTGCAACGAGTTTCACCAACCTGTTTTTTGGAAGAGACCTTGTTTCTTCTGCCTGTACATGAATTCCCCAGCCCCCATTCCTAGGAAATATAGCACAAAGCTAGAAGTAGTTAGAAAATGTCAGACTTCTGGGAAACATCCCACGATCAAAACTAAATAAAAATGTAAGTTCACCGAAACAACATGTAAATTCCTGAATATGTAAATTATTAGTGTCTGTTTCTCCACTTTTCTTTTTGCTTCATCATGTTTGCTAAGATAATTATTCTTCTTTTCCTACTTTTTATTACTTTCCTCATTTGTTCTTCTGTTTCTGCTTCTCTCTCCTTCCAGAAAACAAAAGGTTCCCCTTGATTCTGCTTTGATTTCTGTGTCATTTACACTCCTTCACTGTTTTAGGGTTTTCAGAAAGCAGATCATGACTTGAATGAGTGAGAGAATTCACCTTAAAAGAAGATATCATTGGAAAACCTTATCTTTTTACCTTCTATATACCCCTGATCTTACTTTTAATATTGTTCTTATTTAATATTATTCAGTCAGGGCTTTAATGATCTGCTTGACCAACTCCCAAATATATTGATTAGAAAAGTAAAAATATAAAGCTAGCTGTTTATATCTAGCTCTGAACGCAGAGGAAAAACATGTTCACAGAATGACAGAACGGCTGATGTTGGAAAGGACTTCTGGAAATCATCTAGCCCAACTTCCTTGTTTAAGCAGGGCTACCTGCTTATTGCCCAAGACCCTATCCAAAAGGCTTTTAAATATATATGTATATGTATGTATTCTATATATATATATATATAAAAAAACAATGAAATATAAGGAAATATAAGAAAAAATATGAATATATATATTCTGAAATGTATTAGCATATTTTGTTCATCAATTTGCCATTGAAGAAACTTTAGTTGGTAGTTAATGGATCAATGCACAGTTGAGCATATATCAGGGAAGAGCTCATACACAGGCTGATAACATGAGCTATTCAGATGGACATATTGCATATTTGGTGTTCCCTCTCTATATTGTCTGGATGCTTTTGCATGAAGGTAATCACAGGCTCTTTCTGAAGGCCTGGATTAGTGTTGATATTAAAAGTATTACCAGTATTACACACTGGAGCTACTGGAGATTCAAGAGTTGCTAACAGTTCCACCTCACCTTTCGTGCAAGTGAGAGATGTAAAACAAAGAGATCTCATTTTACAGGGACCAATCTGAATTGTAAGGAAAAATTAAGATATTTCACTGGGGTAATAAAACAGGATTGTAAAAGAGTGGTGAAAAGTCACCAACAGCCATGACTTGATAGGAGAAACCTAAGCATCATCTCTTGCAAACATTATTTTTTTTTCCTGGCAGCATTTGCCCTTTGATGTAGACTACAGACTGCAATCAAATGCTGTAGATATTTCTGAAAAGATTTGGCGAGCAGTTAACAGATGTATTTTTTCCCAAACCCATCACAGAGACTTAATACCTTCTCTAGCCTGTTACTTGCTCTAAAACTATGCCAGTAAGAACGTTTATTTAAAACAGGAAGACATATTCTAGCCTCCAAATATGCATTCAGAATTTGACCTTTTCCTCTTTTAGACTGGTAAATAAGAGAGACAATCTTCAAACTGAATTGCTCTGGGTTGTGAGTCAGCTATGGATGATGTGATTTGGATTCCCCACAGCATAATTATAGCTGGAATATATACAAACGATTCTGTTCGTTCCAATGGTGCAATTTCCCATTATTGCTAATTAAAGTTTCATTTTAAGAAACCTTACTATCTTAAGAGCAGCAAAGGTACATTCCTATTCTTGCAAGGGGAGTAATAGTGCAGACAAGGGCTGCCTTGTTACCATTAAATGCACTCAGTTAGGCACATCCTTCACACTGCCATCCTATAACATCCCAGGATCTTGCCTTCTTCATGTGAACAGTCCTTTCTTGCTGCACTTGTGTTTAGTGGGGTTTCCTGTTCTTTAGTTTCCTCTCCAAGATGTGATGCAGGGAGGAAATAGAGTTGGAAGATCACACTGTGTATGACGTATCAGGGTTACTTCTGAGGCCTGGAATCTTACCTTGGTCACAAACCAGGACTGAGAACCAGACTTCGCCCCAGGTGTACCTTCTCTATGTGGACTTAGGTCTTGCCTCAGGAAAAGCGAAGCAAAATTATGGTCGGTACTTTGGGCATTAAAGCAATGATAATATATTATAGTTAAGGACTTTGCAAACATCATGGTGACTGAAGTGAGAACATTCAGAGATAAAAGCCTGAGGTGCCGCATCTCCTTTGCCAGGGCAGTAGCAGATCAAATATCTGAGAATCAGGAATAAAGAAAGGTGAATTTTGCAGAGCCATCCACAGCAGGGACTGCAGGAGGGTTTAGCCTGCTGTGCATATCAAAGTTTGTCTTAAATGACTTGCCTCACTGCAACTTTAAGAAATTTTTAAGGAAGGGAGCTGCCTTAATAGCAAGTTGTTCTACTTTTAAAGCCGCATTTGTATCACTCACACAGCAGGAGCTCTTGTCACATGGAAGTCATCGAATCAGAACACTGACATGGCAAGAGAATAAGGCGAGATAATGAAATGAGAAATTAAGACCATGAAAAGTAAATGCTGTAGAAAAGCTGACACTTCATAACACTCTAAGTGAACGCTCGCCTGTATTTCAAAGTCTACCGATAAGAAATTATTGCTTTTCTTATATAACAGAAATAGATAAAGAATTCCTTTTGGATAGAAGAAGATTCCACTAGGCTGCAATTTACGTATGAATGCTCAATATTTAAGGAAATTACTTCTTTCACTTTGTCAACTGGCATAAATGTATGCTAAAGAGGGATTCATTAGAAAAATCCATGCAGTGCATGAGCTCAGCTCAAATAATCCTGATCTTGCCAGGCAGGTGCTTTGCATCCTGTTAGGAGATGACACATTTTGCTGCAGGAGGCTTACCACATGGGCTGCCTTGTTCTTCCCACAGGGATCTCACCACTTTTCCTTAAAACAAGTTACCATTCACTGCATGTGTGCTCATTGTGGAGAGTGTCATCCTGACTCTTCAGTGTTTCTCAGTTTGCTTTGCTGTGAATACGAGGAGAGCCATTGTACTTCTGCTCACTCAACTTGCTAGGCTCCACAAGCTGCTGCAGAAACCTCTCTGCCTCTGATTAGTATCAGGATGAGGGGAAGTTTCTTGTTCCCCAGAGCAAAGCCTTGCGGGACAGACCTCTGTATAATTGGTGGTATAGGTTATTTAAGGACAGAAACAATCCTTTCCTCTCTCATCACGGCATGAATGCTTCGAGTAGGTAGGAGGAGGGGTCTACAGCAGCCCTTACGGGAACAGGGACAGAATTTATATGTAAAGGTTTAAAAGGATGACCCAAAATAGCTTGTCTAGACTGAATAGGTATCTGGGAATGTGAAAGTATGTGTATTTTGTTTTCTTCACCTTGAAAATTTACTCAGTTTCTGGTACTTGGAATATACAGAAATGTTGTCATGTTTGCTGAACTTAGAAGCTTGATTTCTACATCTTGGCTAAAGCTGTTTTATTTAGATTAGACAAGCCTGGTTTGACAAAGCTAGACTAAACTCAGCATGCTCCTAGAATGATGCAGCTCACTAGACATGGTGCATGCTATCACCCCCTAACTTCATCACTTTCCTTACCAAACTGCAGTTAGATGAGGAGTTGCACCCTTTTTAGCACTGTGTTTTGGTGGTAAGGGCACTCATTAAGCAGATGGGAGATACTGATACTAGACTTCCTGTATTTGGAGGAATCTGAATCCAAGCTTTTATTTCCAGAGAATGCACCTGGCTAAAGCCTATGCTGATGGAGGTATCCTGCTGGTTAACCTGTCAAAACAGGACCAGAACACTTGTGGACTAGCCTAATATTATTCTCTGGAGGGAATCACATGGCAGATTTCTATGAAATTACTAATGATCCCTCTAAATTCTAAATGTGGAGTTTTCAAGGACTGAGAAAAGCACATCACAGCTCTGGTAGATAACTTCCTATGTGCACAGCTCTCTTGGATGACTTAGCTTATATGTGGGTAGAGTTACCTGAGACTAATCTCAAGGGCACAATAAGAAATTAAAAACCTAGTTCACTCTCCATTATGCCTTGGTAATTTTCTAGCTTACTGAAGAGCTTCCTTCTTGGATTTGCTGGAAGCAGGATTTGGACCAGAACACTTTATTAGACCAAAATACCTTTCTAGTTATTTGAATAACATCACTTCATCTTGAAAAAAGACACTTTTGGAATGATATTCCAGAGAACTAAATACATTTAGTAAAAGGATAATACAAAACTACAGTATTAAATGCATAGTTTCTTTTTTTTTTTTTTTATTATTATTTTTATTTAGCCTTAAGTTGTAAACAAGTCCTTAATCTTGCAAAATAGGGCTTATTATGTTCCTGTGCTTTCCTCTGTGACTTGTGGCTGAAGCTGATGTTATCAAGTCAGGTGATCAAGAATGAAAAAAGAAACAGCATGTGGACACCCTGATATATATGTCTTATTTTAAGAGGATATTTACCCTTAGAAAGACCAGACCAAAATTTCTACAGGTAAAACCTGTAGATAACCAACAGATAGAGCAGAAGATATTGGAGGTTGTTTGTTTTTAATTTACAGTACCTTCAAAAATTACAAAAATATTTTATTCTAAACAATTTTTTGGAGTGCTCTTTGCTTATCTCATACCATTTTCCGGTAAAAGACCCTTTCATATTTTTAAAATATCAAGCATAGGACATTCCAAAAAGACCTACTCCTGGTCTTACTATCTATCCATTATACAAAAAAGTCAGTCCAGTTTCCCCTGAAACCTTGAGAAGAGAAACAGTGAAGAGGTTATTCAAAGAAAGCTGATGATGCACTTTTTGCTACATGGAAAATAAAGTGTCCTCTCTGCTCCTTTTAGACATAACTGAGATTTACATGGAAACAGGTTCTTCTAGCCTGACTCCTGATCTTTAAATGTGAATTAAGTATCTACAGTGTTTTTTGCAATGGACATTTGAAGCACAAATGGAAATTATATGCTTGGATGATTTTTATAAAATCCTTAATAGCCATTATTGTAATGTAAAAATAATTACTATAAAGGTTTCTAAACAGTGGTGCTTGCGTGGGACTGGCTGGCTTAAAGCATCAAGAACAATTTTTTGGTTTTCTCATTTGTATCTCTGCAGTTCAGTTCATCCCTCAACACATCTTGGCTGTAGTTAAGGGTCTTCTGAACATAAAATTGACTGCTAAAAGATTTGTTTTGAAGAAATGATCCCCATTTCTGTCTTCTGACATTTACATCTCAAAAAGCTGGGGGCTGCCCAAGATCCCTGAGACTTCTCACAGAGGTGGTATTTTTGCAAGCTCTATATAGTATTTTCAGATCTGCTTCTTTTCTGCTGCTCCAATACATTCTGCCCTCTTTTGAACCTTGGTCAAATTATTTTGATCCAAAATATAATATACATCTCTTAGATCCATCTAAGATGAATCTGGCACTTGGTTAGCAATGACCAAAATCTGTGAACCTTATAAATTTTGTTTTGAGAGAAAAGGGGTCATGGAAAGAAGGATAGATGAAGTTGGGCCTCCTGCTGCAAAGGACTGATTATACCAGGTTCAGTAAAGGAGTCCTTCCACCTGATCCTCTTGGTTCTCCAGAGTAGGGTGCTGACCATGTACTCGGTCATGGTCAGCTAGTAGGTCACTGGATTAGCACACTTAATTGTGACAGGGAAAGTCACTGGAGAAAGGGCACTCTGTATTGTAAGCCCACTCCTCCGTGGTCCTGAAGGACAAGGAAGGGCTATAGGTTTAACTACATGAAGGAGAAGTGGAAATGACATTGTTGAATGGTCAGAAAAGGACTTCACTGTGAATATACTATTAGACACCATCACACCACCATACCACAACAAACATGTGGCCTCTTTTTGTAGCTGACATTGTGGGGACCTGGTCATTTCTCACTCTGGGAGACCTGCTCCTGTGTAACCTACCCTATTCTACCTTCAGAGATCCCTTCCAAACTTTTTTCTGTGATGCTGTAATACCACTTCAACTCTTTGGAAAAAGATGGCCAGGAGTTGCTACTATCTTCCAAAATCATCATCATGGCTTTTTTTTTTTTTTTTTTTTGTTAACAGAGGGAGTTTATGCTTCAAGATTCATTCATATTTGGTTGCTCTGCAAAGGTGGTGCATCATAAATGCACACTTTGTCATAGTTAAATGGCAGCTAATATGTACTGAGAGCAATACCTACACCTCTGAGCTCTCTACAACAGAAAGACTTACAGACTTTCTGTCTTTGTTAGTTCAGGGATGGTAGTGTGTGTTGTAAATATAAATATCATCTTCCTGACTGTAAATCCATGTTAATTCCTCCTTGTCTTCCAGGGGAGCTGTTAAAATAAATGGACGTTTTTTTCTAAGCTACATGGATCCCATGGTCTAACCTGCAGGTTATACCTTTCCCTGGTATAACCTTTCCAACTCTCTGAATGAATATTTCACCAAGATATATTTCTGTTAAGAAATCAATTCTGGAAGAAGTGGATAGGAGAATCATAGAAACAATGGATACAACTATTTTTTATCTCCGAAACAGCAGCAAAAGAAACTGCCTGGCCCCTATGTGGGAGTACTCAAAGATCCCAGAACTTTGTCCTTCATTCTTTACCCAAAAATTTGTTTTTGCAGACAAAATCATCATATTGATAATATGATCAATATGATCATGTAAATCATATGATGATATAAAATGATATCATCATATCATTGTTGATAGCTAAAAGAATTTCCATCAAAGCACCACTTAGCAGCTTGAGTTATTCAGTGTGTGTGTACCTCAAACTGTGGGATATTAGAAATACATACAGGTATTAAAAAATATACATTCATATATATATGTATGCATATATATATATATTTGTTTATTATTATTTTTATGGGTTGGCTGACTTTTAATATATTTAGTGTATGTACTGTGCTGTCAGATAAAGTATGATGCCCTTCTCATCAGTCTTAGCTACAAATTCCCTGAAAAAGACAGAGCATTCATTTGTTCATTTGTCTCAAGAATTACATATATAAAAATGCTGACAACCTGGAATGCTTTTCTTCTTTTCTCTTTTTTTTTTAATATACTTTTTATTGTTCCATTACTGCTTACTTGCTTTGGAAGCTCAAGAAAGTGAGCTCTTCTTTAACGCTTTAATATGTTCTGAGTTGGTTAACAGCGAAAAGTGTTTGGAGGCTGAAAGAGTGTCTTGCATGGTGCAATATATCTTTTATTACTGTAAAGTGTTGCCTGCATGAAGCGTTGTTCTCCAAGCCATCTGAATGCTTGTTTACCAAGAAGCAGCAGCTGTCCCCATTATAAAGGGAGAAGTAAAAGAGAATACATTAAATTCATTCATCCCTCGCAGAAAGGAGACATACAAAGACAAGAAAGAATCTGGAAACTGTCATATACCCATGCTCAGAAATAAAGAGCATCTTGTTCAGAAATACCTGAAAAGCAAGTACATGGCTCTGCAAAAATGTTCTAGAAAGCAGACCTGTCCATGCTCATTACTTGTCTCAGACTGTCTCTTCCCCTGCTGTGGCATGAGGTTTCATGGGACAGAGAGGTGCTCATGGCTGTCCCTGCACCAGCTGTTTTTTCCAGAGCTCCCCATGGCTCATAAACCATGAGCTGTCTGTCCTTGAGCAGGACATCAAGCTGTCCCAGCCAGTTTCAGAAGCCACAGGAGAAATCTGTGCGCATACTTTGGAAGGAATATTTTCTGTGAATGCTGCAAAGGGGAAGTGTTGACAATGATCTGAAGGAATATTACTAAAGGGAATTCCCTTGAAAATAATTTCTAAAATTACTTAAAACACAGAATCTAATAAAAATTGTTAAGGCCAAATTCTTCAAAGGACCACTAATTTCTATTTGTATTCCTCCTAAAATGTTCAAATAGCTCTGATTTGAGTGGAAATCCAGAATGTTTTCATTTCAAAAAATGAAAATATTTTTCAACATAGAAGATCAGTATTTTATAACATTTTCTAATTTTGTGATTATTATTGCAGAACAATCCTTAATAGTTTTCAGAGCTGCTGACCTTGATGAGGACAACCTTTGTTTTCTGCAGTGAGACCTTGGAGCCTTCACCAAAATCCAGTGAACAAGAGGAACCACCCAAGCGACAGTCACTTGTCATGTGATTAATAACAAAAAATACTTCTGCAGTGAAACATATTGCTACCAAAGTGATCAATATTGCTAAGAAGTATTTCATCTAGCTAAAGACTAGATGAAGTACTGTGAAAATAAAGCAGTACAAAAAGAGTTTCCACTCATTGGACCACCTAGGGGAAATTATTTTTGATATTTCTCAGCTGTGTTGGCATCTTGTAGGCTCAGGGCAAATAAATTTGCTAGACACAGAAGTAAATTATTGCATTGATTTAATCATGTTGGATGAATCATTCTAGATACTAGAAGGGTCATGGAACAGGCTAGAAGGTTAGATAGCTTGTCAAGGTTATTTCCAACTTGATTTTCTATTTTGCTATGATTGTGGCATTGATGAGATTCATCAGTAGCATTTGAGTATCTCAGCTGGGCTGCTGCACAGTCTCAGCAATAGGATTCTCCTATATTGCCAGAAAGTCCAGAGTTATTGCAGAACCTCAGAAGGCTTCATCACTGGTTTGCCAGAGAAGCTGTGGACTTTCTTTGGAGTTATTTAAAATGCATTTGGATGCAATCCTGTGCAACCTGCCCTAAGTACTCCCTGTTTTAACAGGGGAGTTGGGACTTGATGATCTCTAGAAGCCCATCTCAATGTCAACCATTCCGTGATTCTGTGATTTTTTTGAAATAACCTTTCTTTTCTTCCACCTTGATCAATCAGTTTGCAGTAAGCCTTTCTCACATCATAACATAGTCTCATCGATTTTATATCTGAATTTCCTTTCATGTTTAATTATGCTGGACCTTTTTTTTTTTTTCTTTTTCCGCTTCATTTCTCCTCACACTTCATTAAAATATCCTCAGTTATTATGAACTCATTTGACTCAGGAAAGTGTGAGAAGCTGCAAGGAGGGAGAGGCAAGTCTCGTGGATAATATATTAGCAGTAGGTATTTCAGATCTGAAGCTTTGCCTAAAACCTCCAGCAAGTTCCTGGATCTCCTTGCTAACACCTTTCTTCTATCTTCCCCCAAAACTACCTCCCTACTATATGAAAATGATGGAATCATAGAATCATAGAATGCTTAAGGTTGGAAGGGACTTCTAGAGATCATCTAGTCCAACCCCCCTGCACACGCAGGGTCACCTACAGCATGTGGCACAGGACTGCATCCAAGCGGGTTTGGAAGATCTCCAGAGAAGGAGACTCCACAACCTCTCT
>VZSV01000205.1:263889-300586 GCA_013398735.1 Nothocercus julius | reverse complement strand
GAATTTCATAAGATTTCTCACTGCCCAGCTATCCAGTCTTTCCAGGTCCCTTTGGATGGCAGCACAGCCCTCTGAGGAATATTCCATCAAAACAGTGAGGGATGCAATTATAATGTGAACAAGAGCTCTCTCTCAAATTTGTTCGGTTCTTTTATTGAAGGTCTTTTTTTTTAATCTCTAATTCAGTAGTTTATGTCTTCTACCTCAGGATTTATTTTTCCTCAGCATCTCTCTGCATTTGTCAGCTGGTTGTAATGCTCTGTTCTGAACCGGTAAGTAAAAAACCTGCATTTGATGGTCTCTTCCAGATGCGCATATTTTACTCCAGGTGATGAAGCCATTCCTGGTGACTTCCTTCAGCTCTTTTGTGCTCTCTCTGACTGAGCTATAATATCAGTTTCCAGCTCTTACTCTTTAGGAAAAGTGGCACCTTTTTGAATTTCTTATGGCTGTTAGCTTCTGCTAGATGCAGAGAAGATGAACATCAGGAAGTTGGTGAGAGAATCATTTAAGGATATTGAAAATGAGAGAGACAGGTGAGTGTCAGGAAGTAATTTGTTTTCTCAAGGAGTAATAAACCTGCAGGATAAACTTTCATCTTCAGTGTTCGCAGCAAGGTGGTGGTGGTATTTAAGAACAAAAAAGCAGATTTCAGTGTAACAGAATATTTCTGGCTGAGATAAATAAAAAGGTATACTTGGCATTACCAACTGGGCCAGATAACAGGCCAATCTTCGCTGGGCTGTGAAGGCACCTGGAGCTTTGGCACGTAGAAGTGGAGTTAAAGCTTATTTATGTGAGTGATTCCTCACATACTTCTGTTTTACAGAAGGCTCTACTGAACTCTTAAAAGAGGCCTAAGTGCACCACAAAGACCTCTACATATATTTCTAGTTCTTCTTTTAGGAAGTAAGTTTCACAGAAAATATCAATTTATCAGCCCGATAATGCCTCCTCTGAACGTTGTTAGACTTGATGAACTTTGCTGAATTCAAGACAGTTTCCATGGAAACTTTGCTGGATTTTTATCACTATTCTGCAAAAGTTCACTGCTCTGAGCCAAATCAGCTATGTGTATTAACCAAGGACCAAGGACTCTTTTCCTTCAGGGTCTTCAGCTCAGAGATATGCCCTCTATCATGACTCTACCTCTGAGGTGGAGAAGCAGACTTCTTCGGCTCTGCACTGGTGCTTTCCGAAGAATTGACATGGCACTTCTATAAAGTTAACACATGTGGACTAAAGTCAATTAAAAGAGAAAAATAAGTGGATTCAGGTCAGCTTTGAATACATAAACTTTATTGAGATAACTAAAAAATGTCACTTATAGCATTCACTGTGTATAATGATTTACTATGCTTAGCCAGATTTCCACAAGACTGATCTTCCCGAGCAATGTTTCATCTATCAAGTTTTATTGTACTGTGATTTCCAGATGAAAGCCCAGATCTTGCAAAAAGAAAGGAAGGACAATTATGAGGTCACCACACCTGCCAACATGTACTTTACTCTCTCTATTTTACAAAAATCCTGTTTTTGAAAGGCTGCATTTGTTTTCCTCACTCTCAACCAGCTCCTCACTCTTTTTGTTTCGGTAAATTCGGTTAGGGTTATTACAGCTGACTGCCATCTTCAGAGACGACTTACTCATTTATGAATAGAAATGGGAAGAAACAGGGTTGTAAAGCCAAAATTTCTTCTACTCTATGGACCACTTCATAGAATGAAGTGAGAGTTAGAGGAAAAGAGGAGAATAAAGGAAAAAATGATAGTCTAGTGAGTCATTTTATTCTGCAATAGCCACATTCAAGTCGCCAACTCCACAATGCCACAAAACCAGATTTGAGAGCTCAACCATAACCCTCTAATAAGGTCATCTATTCTGTTTCTGTGTGCAATGCACTAGAGGACAGTGAGCAAAACAGTCCATATCACTACAGCCATTGAAGGGGATCTTTGCTAGGAATATTGGCTGAAAGTATAATTTGTAAGGAACAAAAATGACTGCAGCCAACAAAATCTAGCTGAGTCTTGGAGCATATACAGAAATGAAAGAAGGTTTCCTACAAAACAAAATCCATTGTTTTGTAAAATACCTAGAGGATCTACTGGATTATAAAGTTTATATCTAAATATATTTAATGTATGTTTATTTTGGCCATCCAGCATCTATGCATTTGTTGATTTGAATTGGTGATGTGAGCATCTGGTTAGGATTCATTTCCAATATTATATAGAACTTTATGAAATTACAATTTATGCAAAATTGGTGAGAATGAGATCAGAACTGATCTCCTTGATCTATGAAATCTAATCCAGGGGCCTATCTGAAGAACAAGGTCACATTCGGATTCCTCACGAGTCAGTGGAAGCAAATATGTACCTCCAATGGACAATTCAGTTAATTTATTGCTTTATTAGATTGAATGGATCTAATATACACATTTGTGGAAGAATAGTTCTTAATTATGTCCTATTTCATTTCAAAATAATGATCAAAGCATACAAGTTCCCCCTAGAAGGATCTCATAGCATTTTGTTCCTCATGTCATTGATAGGATGCACTGACATCTTGGCATGCTGGAGATTTCATATTATTGCTCTCAAAAGCAAAACAGCAACACCTTCTTTCATAATTACAAGTATAAAAATAAAAATTAGAGCCTGATGCCTTCCCAGAGTAAGCATGCTTCACATCCAGACTGCGAGTAGCAAAGCCAATGACTGGGAGCGAGATGCTGATAACTCTGTTGCAATTCATCACAACTGAGTCTTGAAAGTTTCCTCTATGTCTTCCAAGCACAGAAGGGGGCAAGTTTTCTTATTTAAAAGCTATGCTATGTTGACTTTAAAAGTTCATTCTGGTTCTTGAAATATTAAATTCCATATTTAATGTAGAGGAGCACTGCTGGAGCAAGCAATATTTATAAAAAATGGAATTCATTTTTTCACTGAGCCTGTCATATAATATCAGGCCAAATTTTGTCCTCTACAGAGTCACTCAGAGAGGAGAGCAGAGCAGAGCAAAGGAGAATTCCTAACTCTTTCCTTCTGAATTTTATTTTTTAAAATCCAAATAAACCTCTTAATCCAATTCTTTGTTTAGGCCCAATAAACTTTTAGCCTGGCCAAGATGACATGCTATTGCATGTAGGTGGGACTGAACAAGAGGTAAAAGGAGAGGTCAGGAGTAATTTGCGTGTCTTAGCTGAATGCCTCGGGCTGTTAAGCCACCATACAGGCTGCAAACAAAAGAGGTACTCATTTAACTAGCTTGGCAAAAGCTGTATAATCATGTCAGCACAGTCCAAGCAGCTCTGCAGATCTAAAATGGTTTGTCATAATACCTTTAAGAAATTTGACTACATCATTAAAAGGCACTTTTGAGTAGTATACTGCATCTCTGCAGAGGCTTACATGATGGCTCGCCAAATGGCACCAAATGACCACTGGTTATGGCGCCTTTGTCACTGTCCATGGTGACCCGTTCAAAGCTACAGATCACCATCATATCAGAGCAGAAGAATGTGATGACTATGCTAATTTTTGAAGGTAAAGGCTGAAGGGAGAAAGATGTGGCTCTGATGCAAACAGCCACAATGGCCACAATGATTACTTTTGATTAAAAAATGTATAAACCACATCTCTAGTGCAATTAATTAAGTCAGTGTGAATAGAATGTGCACATTAGGCTTTATCTGCGTCTCTGAAGATCTCTGTTTGAGACACTGCCCAAGTAATAATAATGATAAGAAAAGAAAGCACTGAACTCAGTCTGTTGATTCATGCCAGAAGCATTTTCCCAAGAGGAGAATGTTCACTACAGGGCCAAAAGCCAGCTGAAGGCTTAGCACCATTTTAAATCCCTCCAGAAAATGACTTTCTACAGAAGGCTAAGTCTCAGAGTAGGCTTTGACACAGTGGGATTTTTGCAAATATGGAGATTTTAATTCTTTCCTGCTTTCTCTGTGACCTTTGACTAAATGTGTCTTTTCTGGTATGATCAAAGCAACATTAGGAAAATAACAGGAAAGAAAAAGAGACACCTTGACACCATTTGTTTTTACTGCAAGATGTCCCATTCCCTGACATCTGGGGGAAATGAAATCTGGAAGGAGAAGCAGTAGAAATAGTGCTGAATTGAATTGTATCCTATCATGAGACATAACAATGAAGTATGAAACAGAAATTTTAACACCTAGACAATTCATTCTGGTATAAATATACAGCCTTAAAAATTAATAAAAAGGTGGTATCAATTATAGAAGCGATTTACCAAGCCCAATAAATTTTGTCATCTGTCATTTTTTATAGACGCATGCCTGCTTTCTCACTATCATTCACTTTTACACCTTCAATATGCTAAATATTCTTATGAACCTACAATAAACTGCACAGGATTTGACAGTCAGCAAGTTTTGTTAAATTAGTTGCTTCTGGTATCTTTTTTCCTTTGCTTTGTTGTTTTTTATTTAGGGGAATAAGGCAACCCATTGTTTTATTCTGTCTCATCTTACAGATACTTCCAAACAGCCACCTTGGTTGCTTGTCTTTTCATTATTTAGCATCAGATGTCTGGTAACACTCAATAGAAGTAGCAGAGATGAGAGCTCTGATTTACCATTTACACACACAGAACAAGAGAAAAAGCCTTTATTCTTTTACAGGTAATATTGTCAATTTGAAGCTGTATTGAATGCCTATATAATAAAATTCATCTTTATACATTCTGAAATATATAAAGACTGTTCTGAAATATTCTTCTGTCTCAGTGAGCTGTAAGTCTGAATGGTTTAGGGCTCAGATTTTTGCAGACATCTGCCATTCATTTTTGAATTTATTTTAGTTTTGCAAAAAGAAATTTTGAAGGTATTAATACTCCACAGAGAGCTGTTTTTCTTCCCCATTAATGAAAATAATTGTTTTGATTCTGAGATCTGTTCTCTCGGAAATTATACTGTTAGCAAATGCTATATTGGACTTTACCAAGGATTTTTTTTTTATTTGAATAGAACATAATAAAGCAACAGATAAATATATAAAAGCAACATATCCCCCAAATTCTTAATGCAGAAATACAGCAACGTGACTTCTTAAGAACGGCTTGCATGAAGGTATCAGGCATTTTACAGGGTTTATAGCTCCTTATCAGGAGCTTCCACGATCTTCTGAACGCTTTGAAGTGTCTTGTATCTATCCAATTATTTCAGCTTAAAAAATGATTGGGTGGAGCCGGGGGGATGTTCAAAGGTAACATTCTTATGAGTAGTCTCCCACACTTTGATAAGTTTAATGTTACTTAAACTGGACAGACCTAAAATGTGATGTTCTTATTTTGATGCAAGAAATTTTAAAAGAACTAGCCCATTTGTTGCATGTTTGAGATTCCTTTAGCAGTTCCAACACTGTCAATCAGATGTCTCACTGCAGTTTCATGGGACTCTAATAACAGGATGGGTAAATAAGTAGGGAAGTGTTAGTAAGATACACCCATATTGATTCCCCAAACTCTGAAACTAGCCCAAAATATTCAAACCATGACTGGATGACTGAGTGACTTCAGTGAGATGTTTTCCTAAGACGATGAGTTTCAAAAAACACCGGTGACTGGTGACAAGTAGTCATTGGGTATTCCTGGTTATACTTTTGGGCATCCATTCCCATTCTTGGAAACAGTGCTTCAGGTTAGATATCAGCTTAATAGCAGGACAATGACAGTCTCTTCCTCCTGCCCTTTCCAGGACTCTGCACCAGTCTACTCTCCTTTCACACTACGTTGCATCCTTGCTTGTGAAGATGAAGCATCTTTGAAAGTCAACAAAATCTTTCTGTTATGTGCAGGCAGCTGGAAGAAAATATGAGATGAGAGCATCTATCTCCAGAAGTCTGATGCTTAATGTTATTTCTGTGAAGCTAAGCTATTGCTTCTGGTTGTCTGGCAGAGGGCTAAGCCCACCACAGTTTTAAACCATAGAATAGAAGCGAACTGCAGAAGCTTTCTCACAAGAACAGGGAATCCGTTCACCTCATCCCACACCCTGGAAGTGCTCTCTTCAACTATCATTTGGTAGATCCTTTCTGCAGCAGCTGTCAGCATGGAAGTTGTCTGCTAAGGAGATTTGCCATCAGGAAGTTAGTTGCCAACTATCCTCAACTCAGTGCAGCGCAGATTTTTTTTCTGTTTTGTGGCAACTGTCTATTTACCAAAGAGAGTTCTGGAGAGAGCAGCCAGGGAAATATGTGCCTCATGGTATCACTTCCCTTGAGCGATTTTAATTGTACAAAGCCTCCTGGAGAACTGCTATGATTGCTGAGTGCTCTTAAAGCTGGAAAAAGACATGATGCCTGAAGGTAGGGAAATAGATTCCTTTCATTGGAGTCACATAAATATTCTCATCACCATTTAAGGTAAACATCTCCTGCCCAATACATATTTTTAAGGCATTGACTTCAAAAGCTGGAGTAGGAAAGACTAGATCTAGTTATTGATCATTTAGCTGTGGAGGCGAAGGGAAAATGAATGTTACAAGAAATACTGACTAAGTAGGAAATGTTTGTCTTCCTTTAATTCAACTAACACTCGGGAAACAGAGTTGGGGTCCAATCAGTTCCGAACTTGATATTTCAACAGTTTCACTGCAAGAGGCTCTCCTGCTTAGCAATGGAGTTTGAGAGAGTGGTGGATATAAATGGATTCTCCTCTGGTGTTTTGAGGCACAAAGCCATAGTTTCCACCACACCCTTTAACCAAAGAAGAGGGATTGAAGTAACAGAGACCTTGAAATTCATTAGAGTTGTCAAGTTTCACTGCAACTACTGAGAAAAAGGTGCATTGCATGTTCTGAGGGACACAAAGAAAAAGGAGGAGGAATTTTGCGCAAATATTGTATGATCCCAGAGATTTCACCTCTGTTATCCATGATGGATTTGTGATTTTGGAAAAACTCTTATGATCATACTGGCTTGGATACATCCCCTGACTTCTAAACTGGACTTCCACAAAGCTTATATTGAACATTTTCAACACCTATTGTGTAGATCATAATTGATAAACTATAGGTTTTATATTGAGAAAGAGAAATAAAAAAGCAAAGAAGCAAAGAAAACACAATGCCTGCTTTTCCTAGTTATGCATATATATCTTGACAATATATATATATTTCTGGGAACAGCTGCTGACCAGCCAACTCTCAGATTGGCATACTTGGAGCATGAGGACTTTTTCTTACACCTCTAGCTATCCAACTGTTTCTCTATAAGCACGTTATTTCATGGTTTATTATATCTCTGATGATATTTAGCAGCACATAGGCTAGACGATTCCCTAGAAGATGTGTTTTATCCTGGTGATAGGCCCTAGATATCCTCCTAACATCATCTCTTAATGAACAATAGATGAGTTGGGTTTGCTTGAAGAGCATGAAGAGAACAAGATAAAATTCCTTTATAGATAATCTTTGAGACCCCACTAAGGTGGGTAACCTTTGGGGAAATCATGGGCTGTTCTCGTCATTTGGTGTTGCAAGTAACATATTTTGTCCTTCAAGAAACTAAGAAACTTTTTTTTTTTTTTTTTTCTCAATGTGTCAGTGTGAGAGTCAAATAGTGCAGATTTTAAGACAAAATATTCTGGGTTTCTGTGTTTTTGAAAAGGTTCTTCAAGACTGGGCCTCAACTCTTGAATCATATTCTACACAGTGCTTTTCCAGAAAAACTGTGGACTGTGACTTGTGTCACAATAATAAATTCCAGACGTTTCTCATGCAGATAGTGTCTCATGAGAGCTCTTTAACGGGAGAAATGAAAGTCTGAATGTATGGGCACTTTAATAAGGGTCAGGATCATTGCTCTTTAGCAGACTACAAGGTGACCCCATTTGTCTGATGGAAGTGGAGACTGAAGAGAAGAAAATGTATTTTTTTTTTCTCTCTCTTTTTTCTCTCTCTTTTGATCTTCCAGACAGAACTTCCAAGACAGAAAGTAATTCTCATGCATTTTCTACATTATTATGTGACTGAATATAACCATGTGCTTCATGAAATGGAAGCCATATTATTCAAATTGCAACAATTTGGCAACCTTTTCTAAGATATTGTTTGGCAAGGAGGAACCAAGGACTTTTAAGATTTATTGTGAAATGTGTTCCTAAAAGGCATTTAGTGCTTTAGGGCTTAGCTCCAGGCACATCTTAATCTTAGGAAAAATAGGACCAGTATGACACTTAAATGACTGAAGTACAGAAGAGGGGAATCTGTGATTGGAGAGAGATCAAAGATCCCATAACAAGATAGGGGACCATGGACCATGGAGGAATATATGTCATAATAAATTAAGAAGTGGTATATATAACACCTTTTATTGACATAATTTGGAGTAATTCATCTTTTCAGAAAAAGAGTTCTTTGATAAACATTCTATAAATAAGGTCTCAGGTTAATGAAGAACTTGACCTATGTCTAACTTTAGGTACTAGAGTGAATGTAGTGGGTTTATTCAGAAGTTTGAGTACCATCCCACAGAAGAACTTTAAAAAAAAATCTATTTTGCAATGTTGAGTGTCTTATGGTTTGGCATTCAACCTGCGGACAGGCAGTACATATCTGCAGAACAGTTTTAAACCCTTCAGTGAAGGAAAAATAAAAAGGAGGGATGTTCAATAAATTCATAACATTTAGAATTATCTTTTTAAAATTTTGTTTCTTGTATACCAAAAATACATTTCCAAATGCTTCTTTTCCTGTTTTTACCCAGGGTTTCAGCCTCCTTTTCTTATTTTAAAATGTTTTAGTTTAAATGAATGAAGTTTATGATGAAAATTTCTTTTGAGAAAGCAACCTGACCAACTTTTCCTGTGGCTCCCAGGCAGGACATCAAAGTTTTTATTTGAGTCTGCACACTAGAGGACCTTTGTATGAGTTCCTTTTAAAAGATGAATAGAAAAGCTTGGATAAGTTGCAATAATTAGACTCTTAAACCAAAATGTTATCATCCTTCCCAGCAGGCTGTATCTATCCCTTTCAGAACCTGGGCCTTTAGTCACAGGTCTGTCATTGCAAAATGGTACCCAAGCAACTTCACATTCAAATTAGCCAGAAGAAGAAGATACTGGGTGAGATAAAATAAACCATCTTCTCTGAATCTTCTCTGCTGTCTGACCATCTTGGAGGGCTGTGCACAATAACAAAAGCACTTCCACCTACCTGAGATGAACTAGATAGCTGTGCTGCACTGAGCAGGAGAAAAGCCTGTCGCCAAAGTCTTAATCCCTGGGAATTCAGTAAGCTTGCTCACTTCCTAGTTGCTGTAAGATTGTGCAGCTGTAATACATGACACAAGATGGTCAGAACTGTTCCATTGCAGCACACACTGAAGGAAAATATTTTTTTCAATCCACGGTTGTTTTCCACAAAATGTTCTTTGCTATCCTACTTAAAAAAAAAAAAAAAAAAAAAAAAAAATTTTATCATAAAAAGTCACATGCCCAAAGCGCTGGAATTATTTCCCCTTTAAAAAGAACAGGCTATTGCTTCTGGTGGGCAGTGGGCGGTAGGTGCTTGGACTGAAGGTATGAACATTTCCAGGGGAGTGCAAGAACATCCTGCTCAGTAAAACTTGGTGAAATCCAGCCACAGCAGCTTCACAATTTCAACATGCTAAAGGGAGCGACATAATCTTCCAGGTGAGATGAAAGTGTCCTTGACAGATAAGTGTTCTTTTTTATTAGCCCATGAATTGCCAAGGGTAGAAAAGGCTGAAATTAAGTGAAGGATAATGTTATTTAGCATGCATAGCTGAGCCCTTGGGAGCACTCTGCTGCATCTTGCTTCTAAGGTTAGAATGAAGTTTATGAATTTTTGTATGCAACCTATTCAAGCAATGTTATGCATAAGCTTCATTGAAATAATACAGTGAGTGTACTGAAGAGTGTTTTGAGATAAAGCTGCCTTCATGCCCTAGAGATGTCTTTCATTAGCCAAAATCTGAGTTGAGGATGCTGACCTTGAGTAAGGACTAGCAATAAAATCTTGGATTTGTTGATCATTCACTGCGTAGAGGAAATATGACACGTGAAAGTCAGCTCTTAGATGATTAGTGGAGACAGAACACAAATGTAAACTAATTTTGCTTTGTGCAACAGTTGCTTCTACTGTGCAAAATGGCACAGATCACAGCAACATTCAAAATAGGATTAGCAGAACTACTAAAGATTTTTTTTCAATAATATGACATTGTATCGGAAAGCAGTAGTTTGTCAGAATAGAAAATGTTTATGGAAACATAAATATTATGAGAAGGAAAAAAAAAAGATCAAACTGGAATTTTCTTGACAAATCTAGAACAAAGAGAAAAAAAAAAGCTATCTTAGAAAGAAAAACTGCAAACGTCTTGTGATTATGGAATATTTGTTTTTGGCAAATTCATTTCTTCCATTATTTGTATAAAGTAGAACATCTGAGACAAGAAACAATCAGAACCAAGTTCCATAATTTCGTAGTTTGGCTGTTTTTCATCTCAGAGACAGCTCAAAGTCTGGCCAGATGAAGATTAGTAATTGAACAACCCACAATCTAGATTATTTCATGATAAACTTCCTGGACCAAACCAATTGCATTTTCTCATATACTATGTCCCAAACATTGGATTGACAGGTATGAATGTCATCTTGCTTTCCAGTCTTCATTTTTCTTCTTTTTGATGTGGCAACAAATTCCCTATATTTTTTTTTCCTCTGCAAAATTATAACCTTCCCTAGGTCTGAAATGGTACCCTCTAAAACAAAATAATGATGAACTTCCTTCCTCCGCAAACTATGACCCAGTGGGAAGCTCTTTGGTTATTTAAAAGATTTAAATACTGAAAGAGTACATTTGTATGAGCCAGAGATGCTGCTTTTGAGACTAACTGCCTGTGAAGCCCAAATACTGATCTCCTTAGTCAAGCTAATGATAGCTTCTAGTTCAAGGGGAGCTGTTCATTTTTTTACCACTGTTACTGTTAGTGTTGTAATTGTTTTGTTCATCTCACTGTCTCTAGGAAAGTTCTGACTGGTTATTAATACCTCAAGATACAGCTAAAACTTTTGTCAGCTTAATCTGAAAGGAAAAGCGAGGCTTCTGTTTGCAACTGAGCCTCTGCTCTGCTTTCCTGTTTGGGTTTTAATTTCACTAGAGGTGTTATGTTGCCATGGAAAAGCTCATATGTTCCCTTCCCTTTCTCAGTAGGTGCTCTGAGGAGGGGAGATGGTCAGAACAAGAGGTACTTCACACCAAAGAATGGCTTTATTATGGTAATGTGTTCCCATTGGGCTCTTCTTTTAATCGTCTTTTATTTCCTCCCCTCCCCGCCCCCTGCAAAAAAAAAAAAAAAAAAAAAAAAAAAGACTAATTCTGTATATTTTCCATATCTTCAGGGAACGGGATGCACAGAATTTTGCAGAAATTAAGGCTGGGCATTGGAAATCTTGGAATGTCATTCCATCCTTCAGATGCAGTAAACATCAAACTTAATAGGCCAAACCCACAAATCTCCACTAATCTCTCATTCAGGTTAGTTCAAGAGCTTCTGAGGGCTTTGAACCATCCTAGTGTACTGATTTAACTGGTTACCTAATGCTGCAGATAAAGTTCTCTGGTAGAGGTCCCTACAAGATAACGTTCATGTAGAGCCTTTCCTGGCAGAAGCTTGGCAGTGAACCATCGTTTTCAGGTGGACTCCAGGATGTAGCTGAAAAGCTAAAAGTTCAAGCAATCTATTTCATACTCAGGAGGAACATCTAGCTAATGATTCAACTTACCATGTAGTGCTACACTACTATTAGATTATAAACTCGCAAAGGCATGCAATTTCATTCACATCAAGCACCACTGAAATCTGGCTGTATTTTTATCTCTTCCAATAAAAATTTTCACTTTTTTTTTTTTTTTTTTTCTTGGTCCTACTGCAGACAGTTTGGTTATAACTATGGAGAACAGGAAGAATCCAATCATATAAGCTTATCTATGTAACTCAGATGATTAAGGCTTAACCTGAAGATGACTAGGAAAACTGGCCACTATAGGAACTATAGTAAAATTTTTCATGCAGGTTATTTACTGGTCCAGACCCGGGATGTTTGTTTTCATTGTTAAGATTCCTAGGATTCCCAACAGGAAAATATCTTATAGGAGCTTTCAGACAAGTGGTGTCATCACTACAAAGGGAGAGCTAAATTCTCAGCAATATGTAGTTACTCAGTTACTCTGAAGACCAGTGGGTGATCAGGGAATGTGGTTGGAAAGGATACCTGGTGGTCCCTAGTCCAACCTTCTTCTGAAAGAAGGGCTAGTTTCCAAGTTGAATCTGCTTGCTCAGGGTCTTGTTCTGTTAATTTTGAAAATCTTCAAAGGCTAAGATGTCACAGATTCTCTGAGCCCCTCTTAAGCAGTGCTTAACTGCTTTCATGATGAAAACTTTTTGTTATGTCAGGAGCTTTCTGATCCAACAAGTTTGAATTTTCCTTGCTCACACTTTTGGCTGTTGCTTCTTGTCCTTTCGTGATGAACCTTGGAAAGGAGTCTGGTTCCCTCTTCTCTGTGACCCCTCTACACGTTGTGGGAAAAAGAACTAGTTACCACTTAGTCTTTTTCTGACTAAACAAGCCCAAGTCTTTTAGCTCTAAGCTAGTTTAGTTATAACATTCAGCTAAGATTTGTAATGAAGACCTGTTGGCAAAGGTTCCTCAGATTATTGCAAACAAGGAAAGTGAAGCTGTCACAGTCCCAGATTCTTTAGGCTCCTGTGAAGATTAGGTCAGTGAAAAGCAAAAACTGCAATAAGGACCAAGACAATGGTGAAAGAGAAGCTAATCCACATGATGGCCCACTTTTTGTTTAAGAAAATTTTTTTCATTCTTTTTTATTAAGTCTCTGTAAACGTTATAGCTAATTTGAGACATTGGGGCTGAAGCACAGTCATTAATGACTAAAGAGGAACTGAGGACTGACCTGCAGGAGACCTCCAAATTGAATATTTTCTCTTCGGATTTAGCATGATTAAATAAAATCTCTTTTGTGTCCAATCACTAGTTTTACTAGAGAATTATTCTCCTGCTGCTCTGCCCAATCCCACAGAGACTAATTTAGATAGCATTAATTGGTAATTTACCAGATCAAAGTCCTTAATCAAATCAATAAGGATAGCTGCTGTGCAGTATGCTAATTACCATTCACAGACCTAGAATATTATTTGTCATGTCTACCTTGATAATGGTATCAGAGGAATACCAAGACCAATGAGGAGAGAGGTGCTCATAGCTTGTTACATTGGTAGTGCAATCTATGTCCCTGAACGGTTTGCTTTCTGGGGCAAGGGGGTTTCTCTTTGCTAGGCTTGTCTAAAAAGATTTATTGGCAGCATAAAAATATTTGAGTTACTTTCAACAACCTTG
Source organism: Nothocercus julius (assembly GCA_013398735.1). NCBI lineage: Eukaryota > Metazoa > Chordata > Aves > Tinamiformes > Tinamidae > Nothocercus > Nothocercus julius. The sequence continues at coordinate 287,160 of VZSV01000205.1, read as the reverse complement.
GGGATTATTTTAAAAAGTTAGTAAGAAGTTGTGACTTCCATGGGGATATTTCAGGGATGAATTTATTATCCAGTTTTGGAGAAAGTGGAGAGATAGGGAAGCCTTAGCAAGGGGTAAATATTTCCATTAAGAGTGAGTGGTTTGAAATGTGACCTAATGCATACTGCAGAAGCAGCTGTATAAAGATGTGGCTTTCCTATATTGGCACCAAATTTAGGTATTTTCCTCTTTAAAGAGGAAATTTTAAAGGGAACAGGAGAGAATTTAGTGCGAGTGACAAAGGCCAACTCACAGGCTGGAAGAGTTGATGGTTTAGCAATATCTTCTCTTTAATAAAATTGCCAAACAGTTGATGCAATTAATCCAACTCTCTAGGTGTTTTAGAGGGAAGTGAGCAAATTCATAAAGGAGGCAAAAAAGCACATGCATCTCTTTTAGAAAATGGGTGCAAGCTGTTGCTGCCAGAGAGCATTTTGTATTCTAGCTGGGCTATACATGCCATCTTGGTTGAAGGTTTACAGTACAGAGATCAGTTGATCCCTTTTCTGCTTAAACTTTCTTCGCCATCATTCAGGCTAAAGAGTAAGAGCCTCTGGTAGGAGGTGATGGCTACCCAGGGTAGTGATGGAGTAACTACCCCTGGAAGTGTTCAAGAAATGTGTAGATGAGGCACTTAGGGACATGTTTAGTAGGCATGGCAGTGGTGGGTCGACTTGATGATCTTAAAGATCTTTTCCAACCATAATGATTCTATGATTCTGTGAATGCTCTTCGGAGGTGGAGATGGACCTGTGAACTGCCAGGTGAAGGTACAGTTTAGGCCCCCCTACCTTCTATTGTTCATCTTCACCCCCTTGTGAAGGTGGACCTTTTTACCCTACAACATAATATTTGCTAGAACCTAGATCCAACATTATCTGCAATTCCTGACTTGTATATATCACTTTCCATCTGTGGATCTCAAAGGACAGCTAGCAGGAGGCTTAACCCAGAAGGAAACGGAGAGCAGAAGAGAAAGGTCACCACTCAACACACGACTCATTCTCTGAAACCCACTTCAGGAAGCCCATTCCCATGTTACTTCTTAAAAAGCGCTGGATAGTTATTTATTGATTCACTATCTAATCTTATATCTGTGAACTAGTCAGTAAAAATCCCTAATTCTTTGGCAAACCTGCACAGGTGGAAGAAAATGCCTTATATTTTGTTTTGCTTTTTTTTGTGGATTCTTCATTTTAGGGAGAGGCAATCCTAAAAAAAAAATCCACAGCAATCCTGTGGAGACCAGCTGCTTACAACATGCTTCTCTTGCAGCTTTCCATCAGAAATCTGACAGCTTTAGTTATTGTGATGGAGAAATAATGAGGCGGGAAAAGAGTTGTCAAAAAAGATCTGTTTTCTTCTTTCACGGAAGCAATTTACTTTTTGTGTGCTCTGCGGCTCCTTGAGCCAAGGAAATATTTATAAGGATACCATTTATATCCAAAAACTCTACATATACCCAGGCATTTACCAAGGCAATTATCAAAACTAAGCACACACACACACAAGTAAATATGATTTAGCTATAAAAAATTCTCTTACTTATGGTGTCATTCATCAGATTGAGCGTGGGTGTTAACTGCAAAGGTGGCTCTATCTGTGCAAGTCCCCACAGGTTGACTTTATAGTCAGTAGAGGCTCAATCAACAAGTGAAGGGGAATTTAAAGTTGCTTCATCTCATCCTACAATACACTCCAACCTTCGGTCAGGTGGATTTGACCCTCAGCTCATTTGACTATATTAAAGAGAGCTGAGAGTCAATTGCCTCAGCAAAATAGCTGGTGCCTTTAAGATGTCCCAAGGTACGTGACCACCCATGGGAAGCTGCCAGATATGAAATAGAATCTGGAAGAAGTCTAACCCTTCTGGACTATCAGAAGGGATCCAGGAGTGATACTCTAACGCATTAGAAATGTAACTAAAAGCCTATGTTTATGCAGTTAAATCAAGCCCCAAATCACCACCATGTACTGTGGAAATCTAGGAAACTTCCTCACAGCAAGATTGATATGTATTTTCCTATCCAGTCTGAAGTCTGGGGAGCTGGGATATCCCATGTGAATGTTTCTGACTCCATGGATATTCGCAGGGGAAACCCTAGGGCATCTCCAACAGCACCAATTGCTTACGTGACTGAGACCCCCATAGTCAGTAGAGTGGCGGGTTTGGAGAAATGTTCAGATCACTGAGGTAGACACCAAAGGTGGGGTTCAGTTGCCTAAACATAAGTGTCCAGGGCCAAGTCAAACATCACTGGTACCTCAGGCCTTCAGCTGCAGACTGACTGAAGTGGCAAACATGATTGAACACCTACAGGAGATCCATGCCATTTGAAGCACCATCAGGAGGCTGGGCAGCATAACCTAGGGCATCTCAGATGTCACTAAAAGCACAAAAGCACATGAATTCTGTCCTGACTCATTGGTGCGATCATTACAGTGGAGGTGACAGAGCACTGGAACAGGTTGCCAAGAGAGGTTGTGGAGTCTCCTTCTCTGGAGATCTTCAAAACCTGCTCAGATGCAATCCTGTGCCACATGCTCTAGGTGATCCTGCGTGTGCAGGGAGGTTGAACTAGATGCTGTCTAAAGGTCCTTTCCAGCCTTAATGATTCTACGATTCTGTGATTCTATGATTCTATGATTAGTTGTCTAGGGTCACTGGACTGGATGGATTTATTCTCTGGTGACCACAGTGTGCATTTATATTACATGTTAACATCTAAATTTAAGTTTTGGGATATGGAGCTGAACATAATCCCTAAATTTTTATCGTGATGAACACAGCATACATGACTGGATCAGAATAGTTGCTTTTGTTTTAGGTGGCTGGAGAATTGGGATATACTTTAAAAGTTCAGAATCAGGTTTTCAGACACATTCAATTTAATGCAGTCCTTTATCACAACTGGTTATTTTTACAACTTAAGACTGAGATTCCCCCTTGAATAGATAGAAAAGTGTTTTTAAAGAAGTTAGACTACATGTTAAATGGTGCTTGGATCCTAAGCCACCCTCCATTGGATGGTTATTGCTCCATGAAATGATGAGCCTAATGGTAGCTATGTCCACATTTTGTAAGAAGGTCCAATATATTTTTAGCATTTGTAACATCACAAGTGCAAGACAGACATTGATTTTGGATCCTCTCAATTTGGCATGCCACGTATGGAATGAATATACCCTCTGCATTAGCACATGAAGCTCAGACAGCTTTGCACATGTATGTTTTTCTGCATATGTGCCTAACTTGCACACAAGCACAGTTAGCAGAAATAATTTTCCTTATCCGTGTGCACAAACACGAAAGCACCACTTGAACTCTAAACATTCCCTGGTGTGAAACTTAATGTTGTAATACAAGCTGGTTATCACTGTCTCCAACAACCAAGACATCTTGGCCAATGAAGAGACTGAAACCATTCTCTCTGCTCCTCAGGGCATGAACTCTAACCAGTATCTTCAGTTGCCTCTACACTTTGTTCCATCGTCTTCTTCGAATTAATTTGGCTGGAATCAAACTCCCTTTCTCCTTCTAACCTTTCTTCAAAAAAAAATCATTTTTTTTTCCCAAACAGAACCTAGGGCACAAAAAGTCAGTAGACTATCAAGAACTCTCAGATACAGTATTGTTATCATTGCTCTAGTCTCTTAGATTTTGACATAATTTTGATTACCTGAGTTGGTGATAATGAATAGATAAGATGCCTTGATCTCCTATATATTGTTTTGTCATAAAGAATTTGCATTTCTTTTTTTTTCTTGTCACATTCCTTTTTCCCCAGTGGTAGCTAAGTGCTTGGCTGAAATCCCTGAAAAGATACATATCAGAGCATCCCCCTTATCCCCAGTAAAGTAACCATTGGAGTATTCTTATATAAAACAAATTCAACTCTAATTCAGGGCATGGTGGCAGCTCATTCTTTCTTACTTAAGTCTCTCTTAACATAACTAAATGAAGTTGTATTCAGGTCTCCTTACATTTTAGAAAATCAACAATAATATCCTGGCTAAAATTATTGACACAGAGAGATATTTGGCATCCCACAACACTTGCTGATGCAAGTATGAGAAACTGTGCTGCACCACAAGATATAACCACCACCCAGATTTCATCAGACGCTTCCAAGCTAGGGCTGGATCTGAACTGATGACATGCCTGGATTTTACTACCTATCACTCAGAGCTGTCACTTTTATGGACAATTGCCATGAATGCTAGCAAAATCTCTGTTTCCATCTTAATCATTTGCTCCTAACTATGTTTAGCTGGTCACAGTTTTGGGAAGTGTTGAATGAGCACAGGAGCAACAGTTACCCTTATGTTCCAGCACCCTGCCTAATCATCCAGCAGCATAGCTATAAGTGATATTACACTCTAATTGCATTAGCTGCAGTATTGGATGCTCATTATCGTGCCTTAATTGCACAATAATTTTGATCAATGTGTAATTTCCATGGTGCTGACTGTTGTGATTCCAAAATAAAAACACAGTTTAGGAACTGTTGCATCTACATCTATCTGCTTAGTCATTCCTCTGGCTGGGCACATACGTGTGGGTTTATGTACATCTGAAAAGGAGGAAGAAAGAGAGAGAGAAAGCATGAACACACAGGGCAGCTGCCTGCCAAAACACTCCCTGCGAGGGAACTGACAGAATAGCTCAAGACAATCTTGCTGCAGTGCTTTAAGAAGTCACCTTTGTCACTCATCATCCCGTGATTGAAGCTATTGCCTCTACAGCAAAGTAAGATGGATACCTGTGTCCACACCCTAGCTGCTTCAGAGTGAAATCTAACACTTTTTTTTTTTTTTTTTTTTTTTTTTTCACTTTCTGCCCAGGAAAGGCTGCAGCAAGAAGGACAGACTTTGGACATAAGAGCTATGATGCAAACACATGTTCCTAGCTGTGAACTCTTCTATGGGTGAAGATGAAGTGTCATGTCACTGCAGGAAGTCCTGGAAGAGCTTATCTGTCAATATCTGTGGTCTCCCCAGAGAAATCACTACCCATTTGCTATGTTTATGCCCAAGAAAAAAAAACACAGCTAGGTAAGGGGTGGAGTGGTTAATAATAGGGAAAACCCAAGGACAGACACTACATGAGCAAAGCGTGTGCAGCCTATTCCATTTGATGGGTCATGCATGTAGAAGGACACGGAGAATTACACCAATCCCAAAGGCACCGTGATGGCGAGGGTATGGGAGAGAGCCAAGCATGTAAACAGAACGTGGTCAGTTCATGCTGCTTCAATCTAAGTTTCCTTTTCTGAACAAGGTCAAAGGCTGGGTGGATATGCTACTACTCGCCTGCCGAAACTTCTCTGCAGGAAGACATTGGGATCGGAATCTTCAGTAACATGGTCAGCTATATCCTTGTGTGTCGTATACTGTAACATTCAGGCACACATTCAAAATGAAAAGTAATTACAAAACGAAAACAAGCAAATCCTTCAGTGAACTGTAAAGGCTGAATATGTCCTAGCACAGAGTTTTCAAACAGCTGTGCTACTAAGTTGCCTGATGTTGATATCCAAAAACACTTAGGAAATTCCTACTTGAGAGTTCAACTAGCACAACCTTAGATAACTTGCAACCACTGGAGAGAAAGAGACAAAGCTATAGAAAAGAAGGCACACTGTTCAAACACATGGACTTGGAGTCAAGTGCATAAACATTACTTAAGAAATGCCATCAAAAAGAACAAATGGATCCACATAGGAAACTTTTAGAGAGCATATTATCAAGAGAAAGATAATTGTTGATATTATCTTCTTAACCCATAAAATAGATCTTTCTTAGGTATGTCTTGAATTAGCAGGACAAGAAGCTAAACATGTTTCCTCACTTAGGTGAGATCCATGCTGCTTAAGCACCCTAACTTTTGCTTGTGCTGTGATGTTTTTCTCATGCTCCCATGCCCTAGAAAATATCAAGAATGTTGTGAACAAGCTTGATGGAGAACACTAAACTAGATAAATGAGGATTTGAGAATTAATATTAAATCCTAGAGGAAATGTTGATGTTAGCAAAGATAGTTGAAGTGGAGTACCTTACATTGGAATACTGAAAGAGTGGAAAAGCAAATCTATCATCTCTATTGTTTCACTTGTCAGGACCTTAGTTTTTAGCACGGGCTGACGTGACAGGGAATCAATGAAATGACTTCTTAGAAGATCATTTTCTTTACAACAATATCAAAAAAAAAAAAAAAAAAGAGGAATGTGAGAAAAGTACAAAGAATGAAGGCTAAAAATTGTGCAATGACTATTAGATTCATGTTTTCCAGGTTGTATTCTTTCACTTCTGCTGTTCTTGAAATCTTGATCCTTTCCTATCTTGCAGCTCTGTCTTCACATGGCTCTCCAAATGTTTTTTGAGAGGTTTTTTAGACACTTTGGATGGATTCTTCATTTGTGCTTCAGGAGCTCTCCTAAGTTTCCAAAGAGGTTAAGAAGCCCCTTTCTCCCTGAGCATCCCTTATTTTTTTTCACAATGTTATTTGAGATGACTCAACAAATAATCGTCATGTTTCTGTGTCTGTCTTCCACCACACTGATCCAGCACAGTCACCCTGTATTCCATGGATGTAAGAGTTGTCTCTCAATTTGAGCTGTATAAGATAGACAGACACCAGACACCAAAGTGGCACCAGAACTGCAGAATGAGAACCTCCAGTGAAGACATCTTCTGAATGCTGGAAGTTCTGCTGAAGTCATTCTGAAAATATAGGAGTGTATCCATGAAACTTATATCAGGAAGTGCTTGGTACTGGAAGAGAGGAATACTCCACACCTAGGCACCTTCTATTTGCCATTTCCAACTCTTGTCATGACCTACAAATTTAGAGAAAGGTGGACTTCACTTGTAGTGTATTGAGCAATTGGGTAGCATTGACAAAGGAAAAAATACCCTTTTTGCCCTCTGCAGGAGATATTTTGTCCTGGACTGTTTATTGATCTCAGATGAGTAATGAATACTTTTCCTGGGGATTTTCCTGGGGAATCTTTTCTAACATTCTTGTAGCCATCAATCTGGTAAGTAAAGCAATCCACAAACAACCCTCACCAGACAGAACTTTTAGAAGCTTGGAAGTGATTTAGGAGTTCAATGACAATACTGTCCAGAGAGGTTGAGCAGTCCCTCCACCCACAGAAGGTTCTAAGACCAGACTGGATAAAGTCCTAGGTAACCATGTAAATCACCCTGCTTTGAATGATAGGTTGAGCTTAACAATCTATATAATCTTTAGGGAAAAACATGTTCTGTAGACTGTTATAACACAGGAGTTACCCTTCTCCTTAAAACCACTCTTGAAAGAAGCTATTTCTCTTCACTGACTACAGAGGTAGCCAAGGGTAAACTTACTGTTGTGGTATCTTCCCTCACATGTATTTCCAGCCTCCTCCTGATGTAGTTTAGATTTGAGATTATACTTTTTCTTTTTTTTTTCTCTTTAGCAACTGCATTAATATTTTTACATTGGTCTTCAGAAAAATATTATGGAAGTTCTCTGCCCCACACAGTCTGAGGGGCAATGAAACAGCTTCATTGTATTTTTAGCATTGACTTTTTACAGGGAATGCTATAAGAAGCTGTGAATCTTATATTCCTATGAAACAGATCTGGGATGCTATTTCTGTTTTTTAGTTTGTTTTGTTTTGTCTTCAGTAGACCCTAATAGATTATACACAGAATTTGGACCCAGACATATTCCTTCTTCATCCATTCACAGATCAGGAGGCCTGCATTTTCTTCTTTCAAAATCACAATATCCAAGCCAAAATTCCCAGGGAAAAGTTTTCTTATTTTTATGCCTCTCATGTGTATTTCTTTGGAGGATAACCCTGTTCCTTGTCTCTTCAGTTAATAGTTCTGGAGGAAATTTTCATATATTTTAATGCCATTCTGAAACCCCTCAAAAAAGATGAATGACTTTGTACAGTTGCAGTCTTTTGTTATCTTGAGTGTAACACTGTGCTGTGGTTAATTGCAGTAACTGATGAAAATAGACAATTTGCAGCTTCTTGAGCGAACAATGAAAAGAATGAAAGGACTAATGAAAACAGCCAAGTTTGATGGCCCAGAGAAAGGAAAGCGACATCATTTTCCCATATTCAAAGTTGGACAACATGAATCCAATTTTCTTCCTTTCATCAGCAGCAAATAATTCAGATGTTTCCCATCCCTTAATTGTGCCTTTGTTTCTGTGATGAGGGAAAATCGTTATCCTGATGATCTGTTGGCTAAATTCTCCCCACATCTGCAGAATGTTTTTCCAAGGGGACCTCTCCTCTGGATTTTCAGTCCATTTACAAGCTAATGAATAAAAGGAGTTTCTCATTCTTGAGATGGAGTGATATATCAGGAGAATGGGAAAAAACTGCGTTGCAGAGAACAGCCTGGGCTGGGCAAAGGACGGACTTTATAGATTATGCTGACTCTGGGAGAATATGTGAGACAAACTTGTTCCGTAAATCTTGATGAAGAGCCCGGTAGGTTGCAGGACCATGAGACCCTTTTCTTCCAGCGTTCACCACAGCACATTACAAAGCTCCTTTTTCAGCCTTGTTTTGTGCCTTGTTTGGCACAAAAGGCCAGAAGATATTACTTAACTGTAACTCTCTTCAGGCAAGGAACCACTAAGCAATACTTTTGTCATCCAGTACAGCAACTGAACATCTCCATAACTAGTGTGCTGATAGCAACCAAAACAGTCCCCATCAGGTTTAATTCCCTTTACCAAGGCTTCTACATACAGTAACATCCCATTTACCTACTTGCAGAGAAAAAGAGCTGAATCAAAATCATATTTTGTCAAGCTGACTCCTGCAGCCTTATGCTTTCTGTCAAAAGGGCAAAAGATGTTGAAAAAGCTCAGGAGACCACAAAGTGCCAAAAGAGGAACAAAACTCATGAATTTTCCTACCTTGGGCTGGCAGAACTCAGGCTGAGGGTTAATGGCCCAGCTGATGGGTGAAACAGGTCTCTAGTGTGGGAGGGAAATGTGCTTAATCAGGCTCTTTTCAGAGAAGGAGAGCTTGGGGGATTATTCTCCAACCCAGCAATTGCCAATGGAGCTGAGCAACCTACAGTCTTGGTCTCCTACAAACAACCCTGTTGAAGGCGCAGTGGAAGCAGGCAAAGCCCAGGCCCTGACATCGCTTTGAGCCTTTCCTGGCCAATACAGGAATTACATGCCGTCATCACAGCCTCTTTTACAATTTAACAGGGAATCAGTGCCATTGAGCACCGAGATGCCGTTGAGACGAGTTTTCTTGCAAAACCAGAGCTTCATTGAAAAAGTATCTTTCAATCTTATTGTCTTAACTATCCTTAAGCACTTCCATATTTCAATCCATATTCTGGATTGCAAACAAGTCAGCAAGACGGTGTGGTTCATTATGCTAAATTGGACGGCTCAGTTTGTTTTCTGGACTGGAGACATATAGGGATATTTCCTCTCTGAGACTGCTTAATACACACAGAATCCGTATCTCTCTTTTAAATTATTTTCAAACCCAAATTAAAACTCAGCACAGTCAGAAACCAAGAGAATAAAAAAAACCTTGGTGCATGTTGTTGTCCATGTTCTCTTTTGGGTAGTTGGTGATTTTGAAGTCATTATAATATGAATTAAGAGTTCAGAGTGGCAAGCATTTAAAAGCATAGTCTCCATTTCTGCATGCATTTCATTTGTTCTCTAGCCCTGGGATATAAAGGAATATTATCTGCGAGAAGATATTATGCCAGCCTATTGCATGTGGCTTTTCAGCTTGAGTTTCACATACTGATGTAGCCTTCTGATATTCTCTACAGGATATTGCAAATATTTCCTTCTAGTCTTTTAATATACTAGGATATCTTGTGTATGATTTCTTTTTTCTCTCTTTATAGACCTTGAGTATGTGTTCTCTCATCTCAGGGACTTGGATTGACATTTCAGCCAGGAGGGGAAAGCCATGGGAGGCCATTCATTTCACAAGAGAGAAAACTAATTTCCTAATATTTTAAATTTGTGAAAGTGTTTTCAAGAAATACTCCATCTGACCTCCAGTTTTTCAGGCAACAACAACTGCTGTCAGGTCTCAGATCTGCATCTTCATCAAGTTTTGAACCTGAATGCTTCCCTCCTCAATCACTGCCAAACCACTAAGCAAGATACTTTGCTCATGGAACTAATAGGCCCTTATTCTGTAGCAGATCGATCATTAGATGTAAACATGCAATTCACTCTGATCATCTGGACTGTAAATACATCCATCTTCTTAAATCTGTGAGTGCTTACCTTTGATTTTAGAAACAGCAGCATTAAGATCCTAGTTAGCAAGTTTTATCACAAAGAAGCAAAGCTCGATGTTATACTTTAATTCATTATCCAAGAGAAGGACTGATTTTCATTATAAAAAAACAACTCTTCCCCCCAAAGTTATAATATATACTTGTCCCTATATTTGGGAAAAAATAATAATAATAATAAAAGATTATCTGAAATATTATAACATATAGAAATATAAATTTGGCTGTACTACTTTTTATTAGCGGTGTCTGGTGTTTCTTAGCAGTGATTGGAACGTTTTAACCATACAGGCTTTTGATGATCATACAAGAGCACAATCTCATTTATTACTCTTCCAGGCTTGATGGATCTGCTTGCCTCTCATCTGCTTTAAATGTAGCTTATGGAAAATTAAATAGAGGCTTATCTGCATTGTGAGATGATTTTCAATACTGAAAGGGTGGATACCCACTATGCTCCTCTCCTACCACGGGAGGCAATATAACACCATCACAACCGTGTGCACTGTGCGTGTTGCCAAGCAGCACCTGATGTTTGGATATTGTTCTGCCCCAGAAATACGGAGATGGAGCTCCTGAGCTTACCCTTTCACATGGAAAAGTCTGAATGAGTTTAACAAGACTCTTATTTTCCTCCTTGAATACACATTTCTGGAAAATATGACTAATAGGGGATGTGACAGAGGTCTATAATCTTATGAATGGTGGAAAGAATGTGAAGAGGAAATAATTACTCACTGTCTCACTCAATATAAGAATTAGGGGGTGACCTGTGAAACAAACAGATTGTGTTTCAAGAAAAGAAAAAAAAAAAAGTGATTTCTCAGCACATAAGTAATTTATGGATCTCTGACCACACAATACTATGAAGGCCTAAAAGAAGGTTATAAAGAAGTGGGGAAATTCTTAGTGGATAGCTCTATAGATCTATTGCTGATTGTTAAACATGGTAAAATCTGCGAAACTTCCAACTAGGGATTCCCTATCTCCAATTGCTAGGAGATGAGAGGAAGAATAACTCTGTTATTTGACTGTTAAATATATATCTTATTAAAACAGCCATTCTTGTCTTTTGCTGGAAAGGATATACTGCATAGCTGGACCATTGGTCCATGACTATATTCATATATTTTGACATAATTAATTTTGCCCCATGTGAGGGTCTCATCTTGCCATGCACAAAGCCCTCTCAGTGTTTTAACAAAGGTCTTCAGCAGCAGCTCATGGCAAGAGTAGGGCATTATGACAAGTGCAGGGCATTACAACAGCTGAGCCAGGAGGTTGTCATGGTCTGATGGATAGGATTTAGGTAGAGAAACTTTCATTTCCATAACTGCAAAACACATGGAAATACTCCCAAGCATAAAAGGGTAGGAAAGAAATGAGGATGAGGAAACCACAGGCTTAGTTTCTCAGTTACTGGGAATTAAATCATAATCATTACCATTAATTAGCAACACTTAAGATTCTTAGTAATGAATCATGTCAGAAGCTTTAGTGGACTAAATGGGTGAACAGCAACAGATCTTAAATTCAAATGTTTCCACCTGTTCTGCAGTTGTTTCTTCCAGATTAGACTGTGTTGCAGCTTCTGGCAGAATACATTTTCTGTGGATAAACAGCAGCATTTCCCTTCCGGGCCATCAATCCCAGGTCTTTTAAGAAGCATTACATTACTTTTAAATTAAAAAAAAAAAAAAAAAAGTGTGCAAACTAAAGCATAAAAGGCAACACGGAGGAAATCAATGTTTGGGGAAGAGCTCATTAAGCCAGGGAAGCACAGACTTTGTGTATGTGCACCCAAAGCTGCAATAATGTGCACACACACGCACAAATAAATTTGAAGTGTTTAAGGAATTAGAGTGTAAAGAAATGATATTTTACTGCACACCAAACTGCCAAACATGCCATAACCCTGTGAAAACCACTTACGCTTTAATGACTAAAATGAATAAAACTGACAAAAGGATAAATTCCCTGTGCACTCTCTGACATCAGAATAAATTTCCTATGGAAATAGTGCTATTTTCCTCACTGATTTCAAAAAGGCCACCAAATAGGATGACCTTGAAGGAATCTGCCACTTGGCTTGTAGGGCAGTGTACATTGGCTTGAAGAATGGTGGGGAAGAGATCTCCTGGTGAAATCTGAGAAGTTGAGGACACTAAGTGAGCGGGGAAATGATTATTGCTAAAAAAACTATTGGTAGAAAAACTGTGATAACTGGCATGGAGAATCCTGTCCAGTAGATGCCTGGGGTAAAATCTTCATGTTTAAGGGCTGGAATGGTACTCGAATCTTGTTCACGCTTCAACTGTGGTGCTTAACAAGATGCTCTGTGTCCTTCACTCAAAGGAAAGCATGCTCTAAATGCTGGATCCCAGGAAATTTTCACCTCCCAATGCCACAGCCACAAAACTCCCTCTCCAACCCACGGCAACAAACTGAACACAGTATATTTAAATATTTCAAAAGACCAAGCTACAAAAATAATAAAGTGTCTCAGAAAGTGAACAGAAAGTATTGAGAACATTACTTTTGGCTGTTCAATAATGGAGGCTTGTAAGGTGAAAAATGCCCAGATTATTGTAGAATGTGGCTTATGCCGCCAGGAAGAAGGTGACCCCTTCCTTCCTACTGTTCCTGCAAACACTATGGTCTCTGATGTCTGGTCTGGATTTGAGGTCATAATTAGATAATGAAAGGAATAAAGGACATCTTTAGTTATAAAAGCGTATCTATCAAGTTATCAAACATTGACTTCCCCATTAACCTGAGCACCCCGATGGTCAGTGGAAGGATAATTAATATAATTCCTGGAGCTGCAGATGAGATTCATGTATTCCTAAGGTCTAACATAGGTCATAGGCCAGATGAATGAAGCCTTAAAAACACCTATTTCAGTCCATTTACTATAAAAAGAAGTCGAGGGTGACAAGCTCAGCAGCTGATCTTGTATTAGAGTCGTCTAAACTTAGGTGAGATGAATCGCATAGTAAAGGTCCTAACAGTGAGGACATTCATTATTCTTACATGGAATAATTGACCATGGAAAGGGAGAGAAACGTGACCATTGTCTGATAACTTTTAAGCCAGAATGGATATAAAAACCTACTGGAAATAAAGCTACAGATGTCTACTGTTTAATCTCTTAGGTTGCCTTGATCTCTGATTATTACTGCAGTATCAGAGAAGGTGTTGGCATTATATGCATTCTCCTACTTTCATCACTCTTGTGGGAGCTTCCTCTGCCTACTCAGAGTGTCACTGAAAGCTTAGGTGAGGAAGCAATAAAAATGCACTAAGCTATGTTTATGTTTTATAATTTAAAAAGTTAAAGTGTTCTCCTCACCAGAAATACATACATTATTCTGGATAAAAGATGCCGAGCCAGTGCCTGAGCACTTGTCTGGTTCCTTCGTGCCGTATATCCTCCCCTTTCACTGAGATTAGGATCTAAAAAAATAAAGAAATAAAGCATCCTTCAAGGAGATAATCAACACTCTTCTTTCACCAGTGTTTTTACCCCTTCCTTGTCTAGCTGCAGGTATTACTCTTTCACTCATTTGTCTCTAGTCCTACCATCTTGGTGTGAGCCAGGATGTCCAAGTAACATCAAAACATATGTATTTCTGTAGACTGACTATTTTGATACTACAAGTGTGTAAGGGGAGAGACGGCAATAATGCTTGTTTGTGAGCATACCCTGGAGATCAATCTTCTGTGTCTGCATCTGATGATCAGAGAAAACAATGTCTCTAAAATGTGTTTTAATTGATCCATTTTACCAAAAACTGTCCATATCTCTAATGCCAGATGTGTTTACGTATACATGGTGCCTATAAAATAACTCTCTTTCTGGATGTCTGCAAAAAAAAAAAAAGAAAATATTTAGTATTTTGTACAATCAGAGTGTCTTTGAGCTGCTGGAGGTGGCTGGTGAGAGGCTTGTGTGGCCTTAAAGGAAATTAATAACTCAGAAATTTTGTGCTCCTCATGCCCCCAAGCATGCAGACTTTCTGAGACCTTTTTTTATCTTTAGTTCCATCATATATGAAACCTCCCCATCATTGTCTGTGCAGTCCATCTGGACGTACATTTGGGAATTACATCTGAATGGTGTTGCCAATAAAACCCCTCCCCCCCAAAAACCAAAAAGCAGTCCCACTGTTCTCTGCTATATAGAGATTTCTTTTTTTTTTTTCTTTTTTTTTTTTTCTGAAAGAAGCTAATTCTGACCATACAAAGCAGGGGTAAAAGAAGTATCATAAGGGTCCAACAAATAACAAAACAGAATAAATTAGGCTAAATTAGACTTTCTAATAGCAGTCCTTAGGAAAGTATGCCTGATGTAAAGAAAAACCAGCACATGGAGGTACAGCAATCAGATAAAATAAAGAACCAGAAAAGGGGAGCAAGGTTATTAGAAGGGAAAATGACCCTGATCAAAGTTTCATACCACCCAGGATGAAGATGTGCCTCAGAAACATTTTCCTTCTGCTTCTCTGATCTCCCAGTGGAAGAATCTTGTTTTTCCCACCTAATTTTCCTCATCATTTGCTAAAAGGCTGCATTTTTAGTCTTTCTTAAGAAGCTCAGACTCCTATAATGTCTCACATCTTTTGAATCAGTGTACTTTAGAGATCCAAGGTGCAGTGTTTCCATCTGGAAAGCTCTACTCATGGCAAATAATATTTCATGATAAAACTGTCTTTGAAATCAGCTCAGTTCAGTTCATCCAGTAACTTTACTTCTACAAGAAAATCTGGATTTTCCTAGAGAAAATGCTCATTCAGTTCATTGAAATGAGCAGTGAGCTCATTTTCCTCTTACTGAAATACTGCCATAATCTTGGTATTATACAGAAAAACATAGTAGTACAGAGATTTGTCCTACTTGGTGTTGCAATACATATGAAAATGTGTATTGCTCTGAGCTCAAAGAGGATGTAGTGATAAATAGTTTCATCTTTGAATAAGTTATGGGTGAATGTCAGTGGGCATAGGATTCAGATTTGGATACACGCTCCAAAATTCAGAGATTTGCTTCTCTGGTGGGAGTAATTAAGTGTGTTTTGGGGAAGAAAATCAAATGTGGATAACCCGTGTTTGCTAGAATGTTCAGCAAAGCTGAGGCAACTTTACAAAGATAAAATCACTGCCACTTTCAAGTGCCTATAACTAAGATCTGAGGCCTAAGTTAGAGAATGTCACTAAACATTTCTAGGTTTTCACTCATCCTGTTTTAAAGGAATATTTATGGATGTAATTAATTTGTTACTGCAAAGATTATTCAAACATTACATATGATGTTCTACAAATAGCTGAAGCAGTAAGCAAACTGCGAAAACTTACAGAACTGTAAGAACTGACAGCATGCTGCCTTTTTTAAATCTTTTTTTTTAAATTTGTTTGTTTTTCAATGTCTGGCATTTTAGCCATTGTTTTCTTGTGGAAAAAGATCTGTGCTATCATTAATTTCATTAATAATCATTAATCATTAATAATAATCATTAATCATTAATAATCATTAATTTCAGCACCTTATTTGAAAAAAAATGTGATTGTGAGGATTCCTGGATTCTTGATAACTGAGCTAAGCAAAGGTCCTTCAGGAATCAGAAAACAGGTTTTGCCTTGGAAGGAGGTTAAAGTCCAATGATGTTGCCACCTTGCTTGTAATCAAAGACAGAATTTTTTTCCATGTGGGGGCAGAGACAGTGTTGAAATGAGGTCACCTAGTGCAAAGTTTGACCAATAAAGACAGGTTTTCTAAAACGAAGAGATGCTGCTTTATGGGATCAAGAAAGAGTGTAAAGTCAGCCATGATCTTTGAAAGTTCAACTAAGGCAACTAAAGAGTCAAAAGTTCAACTAAGTTCAAAAAAGTTCAACTAAGGCAACTCCCTTCTGTGTTCAATGCACTTCTTTACATAAGAAGATCCATTGTGATCACAGAGTTGGTAAAATGGGTTTTGGGTCTTTTTTAGCTGCATCGGTAAAAATATAGTGGCTTATTTTAAAATCTCCTTTTGGTGATTACTTAAGCTTAGTGGTTAGGTTTTGCAGTGGAGAAGAAACATGCATGCTCTGTCACCTGATCTTTTTGTTCTCCCTTTTGTTACTCTGAGTTAGGGAGTACTTGAAGATGTTAGAAATTCAAACTGTGCATGTAATTTTTATGATATAAAGTTGATATAGTACAGACTGAAAACTCACTATTTCCCTTCGTTTAAGTTCACCCAAACTCCAGTTGTTAAGCTGGAAATTTTGAGTGGATGCTCGCTAGGGGGTCTTTGCTGCAGACTTTCTTATATACATAAGCAATATATTGCAGGCTGTGAGGGAGCTGAAGACCACATGATTAATCAAAAGCAGTTTTGCACAGAAAAACCTGAGCTGGCAGAATTCCACAGTCAGTCAGACAAAATGAAAGAAAAAGGAAAATGACAGGCTTTAAAGTAGGCAAGGTCTGCTGAGATATCTGCACTGCTACAGTAAATGTCTGTGTTCTTATAAGTTTTATTATTTTGCATGCAGGCAAAGACTAAATATTGGTGTTTCATTCTTTACTAGTGACTGTTCCCAGTTGTTTAAAAAACTGCGTGTAAACATACACATATGAGCACAGCCGTGACCTATCTATGCATGTGTCTGATTTATTCTGTAAACATCTACACGGCCTCTAGCATGAGCTAGACAGGGATGAAATATACTTGGCTTTGTCAGATTTCGAATTCAGCTTTCCCCTTTCTGACATCTCCATAGTCTGAACTAACCCCATGTCTGAGATAACTGTAGGATAATTCCCTTCCTGAGCGTATTTTGTCTGGTTAACAGTGATCAAGGAAGGTAGTTGAGTCTGGATTTAAGCAGAGGCTTGAGCATTTGCTTGTGTGAGCAGATGGAGGTAACCAAAGAGGCCAGGTAATGCAGTGATGAAACATCTAAGGGTGCAGAGAATGGCAGAATGCCAAGGAATCAATCATATATAAACATCCAGCTGACTGTGAGCAATGCTTCTGTGGAGGAGGAAGATCTTGTCTTTTTGGCTCTTCACTGCAGAAGCTATTCCCAGAGACAAGTGTACAGACCATAGATTTCTCTTCCCTCCAAGGTGTTTTGGGGGGTGGCAGAGCTCAGCTTTTGAGCTAAAGTCTATCTCAGATTGTGACAAATTTGTTCCCTGGATCCATACTCTTTTTAATCTAAATGTCAGGTAGGAAATTAAAACCCCGCTGAAATGGAGTGTATTACTAGCATTTTATTAGATCACAAACAATTTAATAACCAGATAGAGGGAGAAGGTCATTTTGTTGTCAGTCCAGCTTATCTCATAAATTAGGCATCAGATTTTGCACAAAAGCATCTCTCAGCAAATAGAATTATCTGGTTTGATGAAAGGTCTCTGTCCATGGAAAACAGATAACGCAGATGAAAGAGGGAGCCCTGAAACAAAATTATTATCCAGGAATGTATGAAAGGGGACAGAATTTTTAAAAGTACTTCTCATGTGTTTCCCCTATTAACTGTAAGCAAATGGCAAAGTACCAAAGACAGGCCTGCCTCATGAATGAATGTGAAATAGTTTCAAGGTCAGTAAACAAAAGTGATGGCAGATGAAATATTGATTATAAATTGGGTAGCTCTTGGTGACCTCACTGACTGAAAAGGGAAAGAACCTGGAGCATTATCTCTTCACTGGAAAAATTTATGGGATGAAAGTGACAGTCTTCTGACTAGGTCTGGGCAATGAGTGATGCAGAGCTGCTGTGACATTGATTTCAAAGCATCATGCTGAGAATTTTGCTTTGGGAATTTGGGAACAGGGGAGAGCATGATGAGGAAGTGAGTTGTCCAGAATGAACTTTTCCTGGTGTATGAACACTTGGTGTTATGTTGACTTGTCTGCATGTAGCCCTCTGATCCACAGATTACATTCTGAGTCCTGTTAGGGTGAAGGTAAACTTGGGTGCAAGTGTCATACTGACGTGCAAATGGAAGTTGTGGCATGTTATCTCCTGAGAGATGCTGCAAGACAGATTTGGAAGAGAAGTGGAAATCGTCCATACTGAGGTAGAGAAAACCTACTCCCAGAGCAGGAGATGGGCCTGGAGATGAGCAGTGAGCTAATGATCTTCAGAAAATGAAGAGCTGGAATAAAATTTTGGAGAGAATGGCCACTGTAGTGGTCTCCAAATATAGTCTGAAAACCATTGCTTGCTCTGAAAACAGCTCTGTGATGGTGTCTGAGAGTCAGGTCTGCTCCATTTGCCAGAGCTTGCTGCTCCCATAGCAGTGCTGGTGGAACAGCTTATCCAATGTGCTCTTCTACTTCACACAAAACTGTTTTGATTGATGTCCACTCCGATGTGATTTTATTCATCCAAACTCAAGCTCTGAGATGAAGCACTGCAAGCTGCTGATCTAAACTCTATTTTTCTTCATGTCGTAAACCTGGGCCTGCATCGCCCAGTGCTATTCTGTTAATGAACTGCCTCCACTCCCCTTTCAAATCTCCAAAATACTGCTGACAAGTTGGCCTTGTGATCATTTCAAGCAGGGATGAAATAGGTGCATGCAGGGTAAGAAATGTTTAGGAAAAAAAGGAGCAAGAGACCTCAGTGTGTTTGCAGCACATGGATCGCATCAGTGTGAAATCATACCATTTGCAAACAGTTTGACTCACTGGCTGTGCAGCCTGGGGTGAGAGAGAAATGTATTCTCAGTAAGCTGTTTAATTTTCTGTTTGTGAGAAATATAACAGCATTTTTTTTTTATATATATATATATTTTTTCAGAAGGAGGAAGAAAATATTTTTACTTATGGTCTTGTTCAGTGAGGAGAAGGCAATAAAAGGTAACATCTCCTTTTTGGCATTTGGTCTCCTGATAAGCTAAAAACTGGTCCTACAACTAGCAGCAGAATAGTGCAGCAGAAGGAAACATACCCAGAATATAATCTTTAAGGAAGCAATGCTATTCTCCCCCATGTTTTTCTCTGGATATTACATCCAGATATTTCACGTAGTTTTATTGTCCAGGATTTACCAACTTTCTCTTTTAATTATTTTTATTTTTCCATCTCTCTCTGATCACTGTGCCTGATCACTGTATTTTGTACAACTGACTTGTTCAAGTTTGTTCTTGATTATTTTTCTGTGTGAGTGTATGTATGTGCGAGGGTGTGTGGGGGCCAGTTAAATGAGAGTCCATAGGTCTAGGGGCTGGGTACTGGAGAAACCAGGGTCTGAGAGTTGGCTACTGGGGTGACAGTGACTGAGGTACTGTGGAACATTAACAAAGTCCAAGCTAGATGGGCTGCTGTGTTCTATGGTGAGGTAGCAAGACAACAGAGAGAGTTGACCACCACCTGAAAAGATCCAGGTCTGAGCTAAGATCCAATCATGGATGTTAGATGAACTTAAAGTCCATGCTAATGCTCAGGGATCTGCAAATGTGGCTATATTTGTGAATTCACAAAGCAAGGGTGTATGACTGTTTCATGAGCGAAACTCAGGCCGAACTGGACAGTGAAGAGGAGAAAGACTAAACCATCCATGCTGGTCGCTTGAGTGTTTATGTGGGTACTGGTCCATGTTGACTTGCGTCTAGTGGGCTGGGAAGGACTAGTCCCTGGGGTCCTGATTTCACTTCCCTTGAGTCGACCTCGTAGTAAGCGCATATATGTGTAATTTTGATTATTTCAGCTGGGACACCAGCTGCTTGGCTTTAGATTTCATCTGGGACTGACACCATGAAAATCCTGTAAAAATAGAAGTTCCTGTATTTGAGGATGCAATCAGATGGACTGAGACAGCCCTCCAAGGAAATGAGGGAATGCACTCTCAGCTTTCATTTTTTTCTGTTTGTTTGCTTGATTGTTTTTTTTCCCAGTTTTTCCAAGGAAAAAATCAAATAAAACCTAGCCACAGGTTGCCCTTTAGCTATTTTTGACCACAGATAAACTTCAGATCAAATGCTTGTATCTCAACCCTGAATATTTTAGACAACTTTAATCACAGAATCACTGAAGGGTTGAGGATGGAAAGGACCTCTACAGATCATCTAGTCCAACCCGCTGCTCCAGCAGGGACACTCAGAGCACGGGGCACAGGGTGGCAGCCAGGCGGGTTTGAAGATCTCCAGAGAAGGAGTCTCCAGAGCCTCTGTAGGCAGCCTGTGCCAGGGCTCTGGCACCCTCACCGAAAGGAAGTTCTTCCTCACATGCAGGTGGAACTTCCTGTGTTTCAGCTTGCACCCATTACCCCTTGTCCTGTCACTGACCACCACCGAGAAGAGTCTGGCCCCATCCTCCCTACATTCTCCCCTCAGGTATTTGTACATGTTGATCAGATCTCTCAGTCTTCTCTTCTCTAGGCTAAACAGGCCCAGCTCACTTAGTCTTTTGTCACAAGACAGGTGCTCCAGTCCCTTAATCATCTTGGTCGCTCTGCACTGGACCCTGTCTAGAAGCTCCGCATCCCTCTTATACTGGGAAGCCCAGAACTACACACAATACTCCAGGTACAGCCCACCAGAGCCAAGCAGAGGGGCAGGATCCCCTCCCTCAACCTGCTGGCAACACTCCTCCTGATGCAGACCAAGATCCCATTGGCCTTCTTGGCCATGAGGGCACATTGCTGACTCATGGTTAACTTGTTTTCTACTAGGACTCCCAAATCCTTCTCAGCAGAGCTGCTTTCCATCAGGTCAGCCCCTATTCTGTACTGGTGTCTGGGGTCATTCCTCCCCAGGTGCAGGACCCTGCACTTGTCCTTGTTGAACCTCATGAGGTTCCTCTCTGCCCAATTCTCCATCTAGGTCCTTCTGAATGGCAGCACAGGTCTCTGGAGTCTCGTCCACTCCACCCAGTTTGTTGTCATCTGCAAACTCGCTCAGGGTGCCCTCTGTGCCCTAGTCCAAGTCATTGATGAACAAGTTGAACAGCACTGGGCCCAGTACTGACCCCTGGGGGATACCACTGGCCACAGGCCTCCAACCAGACTCAGCCCCATTTTTCACCACCCTTTGAGCTCTGCCATCCAGCCAGTCCTCAATGCACCTCATTGTCCACTCGTCCAGTCTACACTTTGGAATCTTTCCTATGAGGATGTTATGGGAGATTGTGACGAAAGCCTTGCTGAAGTCACACTAGACAACACCTGCGGCTCTCCCATTGTCCATTCAGCCAGTCACCTTATCGTAGAAGGCTATAGGGTTTGTCAAACATGACGTTCCCTTGGTGAATCCATGCTGACTACTCCTGATCCCCTTCTTTTTCTTGACATGCCTAGAGATGGTCTCTAGGATGAGCTGCTTCATCACCTTTCCATGGACGGAGGTGAAGCTGACCGGCCTGTAGTTTCGCGAGTCTTCCCTCTTGCCCTTTTTGAAGACTGGAGTGACGTCGGCTTTCTTCCAGTCCTCGGGCACCTCCCCCGCCCTCCATGACATCTCGAAGATGATGGAGAGCGGCTGAGCGATAACCCCTGCCAGTTTGCTCAGCACTCTTGGGTGCATCCCATCTGGGCCCATAGATTTATGGGTGTCCAGTTTGCCTAAATAATCCCTAACCCAATTCTCCTTGACCAGCAGAAAGTCTTCCTCTCTCCCAGTTCTCCCTCTTGTCTTCATAGTTCATGGGGACTAGCCTTAGCAGTAAAGACAGAAGCACAGAAGGCATTTAGTAACTCTGCCTTCTCTGCGTCCTCCATCACTAAGGCACCCTCCCCATTCCACAGTGAACTAACATTTCCTCTAGTCTTCCTCTTGCTACTGATGTATTTATGGAAGCTCTCAACACTCAGCATTCAGGTCATTTCTCTAATTGAAACCATGCTGGAGTCCTGTGTCTGACTTGCATAATGTTGGGAACGATTGCATTCTAACTGATTCCAAAAGCCAACTAACTAAAGGCTAATGAAAGTAATATTGATGAAATCTTTTTAGTTTGTGCTACCATGTTTGGTAACACCTCGATTTCAACATGGTGCCTGTAAATGGGGGTGGTTAATCACAGGGACTTATTGCTACAGATTCTTGATGGAGACAGAAAGCAAAACTATGGCTGAGAGATAAATACAAAAAAAAAAATATGGAAAATCCAGACAGGTGACATTTAATAAAATAACCTTTTCAGAGACCTGAATATCCATTACCGCATAGGTAATGGTTAACAGAATAACCAATTGAATCCATCTTAATCTATGCACTTAGGCAGAACTATATCCCTATCTTTATTCATCACTTCAAATTTATCTTCTTATTTTCCTCTCTATTGCTATCTTCTCTTTCTCTATAGTATTTCTAAAGTGCTTGGGAACGTGTGATCTATTTTCTCAACTTCTGGCTTGGGGCTTACCCTATAAAAAGAGAGAGGTATAAACTCTGGAAGTGATACCAGTTGTGCACAGTGGGAATGCTGGATGGTCCATGGTGGGAACAGCTGAACAGTGCAGAGGGAGCTCTGAGGAGTCTCAAAATGTAGATCCATAGGACCGAAGGAGTCTGAATCCTGGGTCACTGCACCCAGCTCTTTCTACACCTGACACACCACATAAACCCATGCAAAACTGAATCAGCACCATCAGAAAAGTAGGAGTTCAGGACTGGAAATCTACAGGGAGAACTTTTCATACATTCTTTGATTTAATGATCAGAAAGTTGCCCTGCCCAGTCTTCCCAGTCTAACTCCCTATTTCTTTGTAATCTTATCTTTGTCTGTTTATGGATCTATTTATGTTTCTCTGAGGCATTTAACATCTTAGCCATTATATACTCATCTGAACCCATGCCAGTATATTTATATACCCATTTATTTATGCTAGTTGTTGCTTGGCATGTCAGTACAAAAGTCTGCACTGTTTGCTGAATCAGGTAAATAGATGCAGCTATCAAGTATCCACTTTTTTTTTTTTTTTTTTTTTTTT
>VZSV01000205.1:237843-255515 GCA_013398735.1 Nothocercus julius | reverse complement strand
GAAGGGAAGGGAAGGGAAGGGAAGGGAAGGAGCCAAAACAGGCAAATTAGGTTTGAAAACAGAGATGAAATTTTATACAAATAAGTAGGCATTAATCACCCAGTTCTTTAGATTTGTCAAAAGCACCCCCCCCACACACTCCAGAAAATAAAAACACTATTTTTGACAGTTTTAAGGGAAAAGAAAAGAAACCTGGAAGCTAAATAAATAAATGTGAAGGTGAAGGCCTTAAAATCAAAAAGTCTTATCTTTTCCAGTGCAAGAAATCATTCACTTTGATCAATAACCTCTCACTCAGGAACATTTCGGTCTGCAGCGATTATAGGTTAAGCATGGTTTTGGCTTTCTTTATAACTGCACAGAACTCACTTGCAAGGATTATGCATATATCTGATTGGTCTGTCATGGTCAGTCATTCTTCCCTCTTCTCTAAATAAATGCTCCTTCTCTCTACCTGAGGTAGCAGTTGTATCACTAGCCCAGACTCTCTGGACTGATTAAATATGACAAGCAATTATCTAAGTGCCATTACAAACAGAGATATCACATCCTAGTGTGTGCCCAGATAATGTGATTACGGCTCTGTAGCTAGAGCATAGCTCAGCTTAACAGTCAGGGGAACATTGCAGTACAAAGCAAATATTTATGAAAATCACCAGTGAATAAATAAGCCATGCTCTGTAGTGACATAGTTTAAGAAAGCTGTGCATTATGGAAAAGTGGAGGGATGTTATTTCTGCTTTTGAATAGAACTGGTTTAATTGTAATCTCCATCTTTAAGGAATACTATGATATTGCCATGCATCTTTAACATAAGCAGGAATAAAGCATATTGAAGATTTTGAAGTGACGGAAAGGTCTGGCAGATGCAGAGTGAAACTTTATGTTTCAGAGACATTTGCTCTCTGCTCTGAGCTTCATAGGTGATATTGCCTTGGGTCAGTCTTACTTTGTTCTTCCTTACACCTAGTCACATGCCAGTTCCCATACAGCACTACTGTCAGTGTGCTCTTCCCAAACCCTGGTGGTACATTCAAGCAGACATTTCAAATTTCCCATTGGGAAATTTTGCCAAAACCGCTTTTTCCCTCCAAAGAATTTCTACTATTTCTGAATCAATAGATTTATTTTTTTTATTTTTTTATTTTTTTATCTGGAAGTTTCTTCTGGTATTTTTTTTCCAACAATTTGTAATGTCCATTACAGTAATGGCAAGTATGTCAGGTTCAGGATGGCATAAGGTCAATGGTAACGCCATCGCAAAAAAAGACATGCTTCATGTTCTGAAGGCCTTCCAGTCTAATATCCAGGGCAATGACTTAAATTCTTATATAAAATATTCTGCTTTCTATTAATCCACTCCACTGGAGGCAAGAAAGGGGGGAAGAAGAACTGGCAGGAAGGAGATGAAGTCAGTAGGCAGGCAGACAGCAAAGAGGACAGGGTTATACTGACTTGGCAGCAGGGAGTTAGTGAATTGAAAGAAATGGCATTAAGTACAGATTGATTAATGGCAGTGACAACGGAGACAAACAGCTTACAGGCTAAATCCACTCCTCTGTGCATTTTTCCATTTCTCTGCTGCATGATGCAGAGCTGTCACTTCTTCTTCTGCCTGATGGCTCATTTTATCCTTTCTCAGTGACGGTGATGAGCTGCTGTGGATGAGAAGGCAGCATTCAATCAGGAGAGGCTCAGGTAGCTCCTCTCCTTCCCCCAGCACAACCACCACGATGTCTAAAGGAGTGGTGGACATGCATGAACAAAGTCACTGGTAAGGAAGGTCAAATGGGAGCTTCTAGCACTGCCCTGGTCCTAAGCCCTTTCTGCTGCACTGGGTTTTGCCTTATTTTCTATGAAGATGCAAAGGCAATTCTAAATAAATTGCTTCAAGCAGCTGGAGGTCTCTCCAGCCTCTCAGTCAGCTTCAAGGTAAAACAGTCTCAGTTTCTTTACTTTGCATGGTCTCTTCTGGTGATAGGGGTGAGTTTCTTCCACACCTTCCGTAACCTGAGAGCGCCTGCCTCGATTTGCAGTGACAGTTGTGTGCCAGGCTGTGAAACTCTGCTTATTACCTCTCTAGTGTGTCTTCTTGGCTCAGGCACGCTATGTCCTCACATACACATTTCCACTGAATGCTTGCAATGGCTGAAGGTAGAAAATGGTTTTGGTGCATGTCTGTTTTGTCGGATGGAAAAGGGAACAGGCAAATGTTGCTAAGGATGAAAGACAGCCCTGTGCAGTCTGAGAGCAAGCTGTTCATACCATTCTTCAGTGTGTTTGTCTTGGTGACATAAATGGTGAAACCAGTGGCTGACAGCAAAATGCTTGACTTCTCTCATCCGAGGAAAAGTGGTTGGATTTAGAAGAGTTCTCTGCTAAACCACGCTGAGAGCCCTAAAGATGGGAAGCAAACATTAACCCTGAGGAGGACAAATTTAGACCACTAAAAATCCAGCTAAAGTCATTGCTTTACTACAACCATTAGATCCAAGTGCTGCATTTAAAACCCATTAAACACTTGACTGATTCTTGGACTGTGAGTCACGTGGTTCAAAGTTGTGGCTGCAGAACTTTATAGAGTACATGGAAGGTCCGTCAAGATGGCTAGTCCATTGAGGACATAGGTCAGCATGGAGACATTTAAGTAGCAGCTCAGTGCTTAATCTTACCATAACCAGTAATGTATTTTTGTTTGAATTGTATATGATATATATATGATATATATACATGATAACATTTGTATTCACAATTATTTTATAACTTTTATTATTTTATAATTATTAATTTATTTATAACTAATATATAATGTGTATGTATAACATACTATATAATATGGAGAATAATTTATAAGCACCTAATATAGTTGCAATTATTAATATTAATAGATATTTCTAAATATAAAGGCTTTCCTTTTCCTGAGATGTTGGACCTTCAATGCATTTCACTTACACTAAGTTTAATTAGACAATAACACAATTTTCAATATAAAAAAAAATTGTGAATGAGACTATATAGCTGTAGCCATATCTGTTTATTATATTTATGGGTATTGTGTCTCAATAAAAAAAAAAAAAAAGACTGAGTTGAAACCAATCAGAATGATTTTTAGAAATAAGCCAGTTCATTAAAAAGCAACAGAATGTTTTAAATATTATTTCTGCATCAGAATCCCCATCAACATGCAAGATACCTCACTTTACCTGTTGAGAGGTTGGTTGTCTCCATGCAGGTAACTATCTACACAGCTGCTGTAGGCACCATGGAGATACAGTTCCATCACAGTCTTCTGCATCTTTCTATCCTGAAAAAGAGAGTTTTAGTTTGCAGGATTGCATTAAATGACATGCCTCACTTTTGCAGAGGTAACTCCAAGTGGGAAAAGTCAAATCAGCAAAACAAACAAGTAAACATGCTTTTACTTCCTTGTTTAGATAAATAATTTACTTCATTTATGCTTTCTTCCTTGGATGCTGATAAACTGATTGAGTTTAGGGATCTTGAGTTCAGTTTTCTCAATGCTTAACTTTTAGCCTCTGTCTGTTATTGTATCTGCTACACTTTACAGAACTACAAGGTTGCATGGATATTTATGGAAATTTTGGGCACTTTTCTTAAGAATAAATAATTTTTCTGTAAAGGAAAATATGGGCTTAATATCCATCCGACTTTACCATGAAATGAGAGAAATGCTGAGAAGCATTTCTGCTTTCTTTAGGAGTCTGAGACCTGAGCTATTAAAAGGTCTAGTGAAACAGATGCCAGGAAAAAGGACAATAGAGCAAGATGAATGCCAGAGTAGAGAAGAAATATTTTAGTATTGAAAACACTATAAAAATGCAATTATGCTGAGGGAAAAAATATAAACATATTTCTGAACATTCTAAATATTTTAAATATCTATAAATATTCATTATGTATCCATCCCCCATACATATTTAAAACCTAGAGTCTCTGCTTTCATTAAGTGAATGCTCCTGGAGATAAAAATATGTTTAAAAGAAATAGAACAATTATTGTTGGACCAGCTGTAGTGATAAATCACAGCCAGGCAGAGAGATTAGGTTCCAAAAATGGAAATAAATGCACGTTCACACTGGAGTTTTAGCAGGGAGAAAAGCAAGAACGCGAACAGAGGTTTGAAAAGTGATGCAATGCAGCTAAAGAATTGAAAACAGAATATTGCAAAACATTGGACAGATCTTATTTCAGGTTGCTCCGGACTCTTACGTTTTGAAAAATACAAAAGGAGAACATGGATTTAAATTCATTAATCCTTTTAATTACAATCGTAACTCCAGACTCCAGACTATGCATGATGAACCCTTTCCTTGTGCTATTGTTTCTTTTCTTTCCTGCCATGTATTCACTCCTTTGTGGAAGTAATTTGGTGACAGAATCCTTTATTCTGTGTTAGAAAACGCAACCTCTGAACCCAGAGATGAGTTTCTGAGCTGTCACCGCTTTGCATACTTTGCACCAATTTGCAGCAGCAAAGTATTACAGTATTAAACAGCATTGCATTTGCAAGTGTGCAATCTAAAGATTATATATAAAGGAAAAACGGAAGCCTGGTACAAACAATAATGTAGTTTATAGGGATCCATGGATGTGAGTCTTAGGGATAGTGTTCTACTTAACCTCTTCCTTTTCTGTCCCAAAGTCCCAACAGTTTCTCATGGTGATTTCTGGTTTGGGTCTAAGACCTCTGAGTGTTATCTGAGACACACATAATATGCATCAAATTATTGTATTTATTATATTAGAGGAGACAGACCATTTCCCAAAGACTTGACACCTCTACAGAGAAGACAAATGGTGGTCAGAAAAGAAATGGAGATACAGCATTTAAGGAACTGTTCCACTACGTGATTTCAAAACCTCTTTCAAGGTCAGACTAAAGCCGGTAGCCAGTCCAGTATTTGGTCTCCGATGATGTCCAATAGTCAGTGTTGGAGGAGCAAATATCTAAGTACAGCCATCTTGAAGTAACATTTACCTTCATGCTCATCCACTTTGTGAACAGTTGTAACTAGGATTTGCAGAACTGTGATGGCATTATTTATTTTGGTGAAATTTAGACAACAAAATTTAGAAATTTGTTCAGGAATGTCATGTGTTGAAAAGTCTGCCTACCCCACCATAACAGCCCACGAATTTATCAGATACCACTGCTTCTGGCATCATCATTAGTGAAAGCTCTAGGAAGTAGCTGAGAAATATGGAAAGTTCCAGTGAAATATTTGAGTATGAAATAAAAAATAATAATAAAAAAATCATCTGGAAAGATAATGATAAAACTTTCATATTATTCAGGCTTGAACATTACATATTTTATTAGATCCTGTGAAATGAACTCATAGATAATTAAAAATAAGCTGCACTTTCCATCAATGCTGTTCTTTGATTCAAAAGTTTTGAATCAGTTTTTCTGATGTTTCTTTTCCTGCTAATTCCAGCATCTAGTAACTCTAGAGAGTCATTAAGGCTAACAATGATAATTAACATGCAGCTTCCTCTTATGTATTTCAACAGATTTGTGCTCTATTTTGAAATACTGCAAAAAAAAAATCAATCTGCCTTTTAAAGGAAACAAGCATATTTGATACTCAAAACACTGGCAGGCATTTGTTTAATCAGAATATTTTGGATTTTTGCCCTGATCTGATTATTTAAAACAACTGATAGTATTAAAAGCTTGTGATAAACTCTTCAAAAGTTGTTATGGCAAGGTGGATCTCATTCTGAATATTACAATGGGTACGTGACAAGTCAGTAAATAAATATATTAGGAAATAAAATTGAGAAAATGTTTCTGTAAGAAAAAAAAAGATAGAAAAACATGTTAGTAAATAATACAATACTGGTGCCTTTGTAAAGAGAAAATGGAGATTTGTTTTGAAGCAGAAGGTAAATTTTCTAGCTTCCAAACCAAATAAAAGAAATTCCATTGAGATCCATGTCTTCATGTTAAGAATGGCTTGACCTCTACATTGTTAGTAATGCATGAGTTACTTTTCTATTTTCTCAATATGACAAGAATTCTTAATTTACCATATTTTAATAACTTTATCCCTGGAGACATGTCCCTGACATATATAATGGAATGCTTGTGAATTACGCTAATGGAAATTAGGGTTTAAAATTAATACAAGCCTTCTCTCTGAACAGTGTTTGAAATAGAGCAATGAGTTCCTTGAGCTCCATGAGTAGATCATTGCATGACTGGTTCGAATGCTTCTGGACCAGCATCCTCACCACCATGTCTGTACACTAACTTATCATACAAATCAAAGTTTGGGGAAAATGAACTCTAAGGCTGAGTTGGACAGTTTTTCTCCTATGCCTGGTGCCTCTTGGTGTCCACCTGGAGGTCATCTGCCAAGCTTGGTGCTGGGCTGCAGCCAGTGCATCCTGGCAGCCTGCCATTGCACTGAAATTATAAGGCCTTGAGCCATGTTGGGCTTGCTCTGGCTGAACTTTCCTTGATCTGCCTGCAACTTTGGTTTACTTGGTTGGGATGTAACAGCAATCTTTCCAGTGGACCAGGTGTCTACGGCTGTTTTTTATTTTAATTTTGTGTATCTTTGTGTTGTACAACACTGGTTTTGTGCACACAGTAATAATTAGAAGTTATTCTATGTACCATGAGGTATTTATTATGCTAACATAACGATATATTGTAGAGAA
Organism: Nothocercus julius; assembly: GCA_013398735.1. Lineage (NCBI taxonomy): Eukaryota > Metazoa > Chordata > Aves > Tinamiformes > Tinamidae > Nothocercus > Nothocercus julius. Next base: position 248,825 of record VZSV01000205.1, on the reverse strand, counting down.
ATGTAGGCCTGGCAAAACAGCAGAGGGCTTGAGAGGTGGAGATACAGGATGGTGGCGCAGAGGAGCACAGATGTGGGATGAGATGGGGAATTGGCTTGGAACTGGAGACATCTAAGGCTGTAAACAATGTGCCAATGGTGCAGATGGAGCTCGATACATTGCATAAAAATTAGTATATAATGTACATAAAAGGCACCATTTATAAAATCAGCTCTAACCTAGAGCTAAAGACCAATGAAGAAAAGTCTTAAAGCTTGATAGAACACATTAAAAAACGACCCCAAGTGAATTCTCAAGGAAGGAAGAAGAAGCCATCAATACCTTACTCCTGGCAGGAAAGGAGCCCAGAGACACCCCAGTCTCACCACAATAACCTCCTACCCACAGCAGTCTGAAAATACCAACTTTAAGACCCAGAGAAACCATTAACATAATAGCAGGAAAAAAGGATAGAAACTAAGTAGTGGGTGTATTAAAACTTTAATTGTATTATTACAATTACTGACACATTTTTTGTACAGAAGCGTTCTTTCTTTTCTTTCTTTTTTCTTTTTTTTTCCTTCTGTAATAATTAGTTCTAGACCAAAAATGATTCTTGAATTAGAGTGCTAAAATTTCAGTTATGCTAACAATCAGTTCTTGGCTCTCTATATAAAGCGTGCTTCATCTTTGCCCACAAACATGATTTTAGCATAATAGGTGGTACTGTAGAACAGGTAAGAATTCTGATACTGCACTTTAAGGAGCACCACAGGGAGGCACATGGTCATCTTCAATGCAATATCACTCACCACTTGTCCCGTGCACTCCATTTTGATCTGAGCTTGTAGTGGCACCTCCTATCACATCTCTGGAGAAAGAAGAAAATGGAGGGTTCGGTCTGCCAGAGGAATAGGTCTGTGGGGAAGATGCTTAATGAGTTGTCTCATTTGCAATCCTGTGATGTTGTGCTATCTCCATCTCAGACTAAGGATGAAGGGGGAGGCCTTAAGTTTTTACAGAAGTTATCTATTTTGACAAGGTCTTCAGCTCTTGATAGGTCTTGTTGCGAGGAGGAAGATCTGAAGAGAAGAACCACTCATCATGTCCAAGAGGAGACAATTAAGCCATATGAGAAAAAACTTATTGACTGAAAAGATGACAGAGCATTGGAACAGGTTGCCCAAAGAGATTGTGGAGTCTCCTTCCTTGGAGATATTCAAACCCACGAGGACCTGTGCAGTATGCTCTAGTTGACTCTGCTTGTGCTGGATGCTTGAACTAGATGGTCTCCAGAGGTCCCTTCTAGCTTGAAACATTCTGTGATTCTGCAAAGCATCTTTTTTTTGTTGCCCAGCAGATAGTAGTCCAGGCCCAGGAGAGAAGGCTAGAAGCCTGCTAGGTTCTCCAGCCACCTTGGAATACCATGACATATCTACAAAGAAGAAAACATTGCTTTTAGAGTTCTCTGTGGAAACTCGTAGATTGACTCAAATGTCTGGATTTTCTCTGAAACTTGTTTCAGTTTCCGTCTATGTTGTTATGGGACTCCATGCAGGACTGTGGTGTTTTGCAGGAAAGAACATGCAGGAAATTCCTTAGACCAGCTGCAAAGCAATGTAGAGGCTCCTTCACCAACATCAGGAAATCAAGCACTGGAAAGAAAGCAGGGGTGACGTTTTGCAGAGGGATCTGCAAAGCTTAACCGTATAATAATATATTACAGCATATAAAGCCAATCTTGGAGTGTTAGCAAGAATGAAAAGGCAAAATCTGCTGGTACTTTATTGTTTTTTTCCCAGCTCCAAGTATATTTCTGTCGGATTTTGGATATATTATAATTTACGCACCTGCTCTTTCTCATACATACTTGTCCAGTTCATGGAAGCTGGCTCCTTCTAATGATGCATGGTTATACCTTGTGGAAATATGTTTTCAATTTGGCTTCTGAAACATGGATCAAGTGATACTGCCAACATGAATATCCTTTGCTGTCAAACATTTTTCTCCTCTGCAGAGTGGAACACCTGCACAACAGCTCAGGGAAAAAAAAGAAAGAAAAAAAGAAAAAAAAAGAAAAAAAAAGAAAAAAAAAGAAAAAAAAGAAGTTTAATAGTGGTGATTCCTTCTGCTTCCATTTTTTCACTTGTGTTTCATTTAACAATTAGTGGAGACAGTCATGAAATACTTTAATGTATTGGCATTGCATATTGACTTACATATACCAGGCCGAATTCCCAGGTAGTGATTTATACTTGCCGGATGCCTGGCCTTTGGCATTGCCTTGCTGTAAAACTCTAGCAGCTATATCACCTCTTTACAGACCACAAGATTTGGACTTCAGTACTCTGACATAAGCTATATTAATAAAGTCGCTCCTTCTGCCTCTGGATTGAACTAAAAACTCATATTGATTAGTGGAATCGAAAAATGCTGGGAGGGCGGGGGAAAAAAGAAAGAAAAGGAAGAATTGTAAGTGATACTTGTGCTTCTCCTCAGCTTGAAATGCAAGCTGGACTCCTGATTTTTCAGGAGTAAAACTCAGGGCAAGTATATTTAAAATCCTGATGTGTACATAGTTAGTAATGTACTAGCCACCTTTCAGTGTGGGAGTGTTCTTCAGTTACCCTAAGAAAGAAACATTAAAACAGTTTGAAAGTAGGGACCATAAAATGCTATTGATCAAAGGGCAATGGAATGTAAAATACTGGCATTTCTCCCAGAGAATTCCCTATTTTCTTGCAGTTTTGTATACAAGTTTTTAAGCAGTATGTTTTCTGTATGCATCTATATATATAAATGTGTGTGTGTGTGTGTACACATATACCTGGATCCATATATGTATGTATACATATATGTACACACGCCACCCCAAATGGCAAACATGTTTCTCCAGATTATCTGCCCTTGCTTCAAGTTCTCTGAGCTAAGTTGCTCTGAGTGGTTCCCATCTACCCTCTGCTCCCAGTTGTTTGTATCCAGGATCATATTTTGTTGACTCCTTAACTATGTTGATGTCATTATAAACCAGATCAATGGATTGAGCAGGCTCTAAAAATAAAATATATCCATGTTTTAGGCTGTTTGTTTGTCTGTTGGTTTGTTTGCTTTTCATCACTCCCAATTGTTTAGTTAATTCAGTTTACATCATGGCTCCATGAATAATATTGTCAGATCAGGAAGGGAGCTAAACAGCTGCCAGGGGGTTTATGATGCTGGCTGCACTGCCAAACATGTCAACATGGGCTATGCAGAGCTGAGAGCATCCCATCAGATTTATGGGATACTATTAGTGATTTATTAGTGATAAATATTTATAAAGCTTGGGACCAGATATTTAGGTCACTTTATTTGTGTCCTCTGATCTTTAGCCATGGAAGATCTAGTCTATCATCAGTGATGGTGTGCTCCTAGTGATGTCAGAAGCTGCAGCCTACACATATTCACTAAATCCACTTTGTTTTTATTATCTGTTTCTGGTTTCCCATTTCTCATTATGAGAGTATAAAAATATTCTTCAGTTCCTATCCAGGCTGCGGCACAACATTGTTGAGTTCTGTAAAACACTTGCTGCATCCGCCCTGGAACGAGATGCATTTCTTCAAAAAGTAATTGAAAATTCAACCTAAAAGAGAAGCTATTCCCATCTCTTGCTCTCTCTCTCCATATATAAGAAAGACTGAATCTGACCATTGGATCCTGTTCTTCAACCTTCTGTCTCTTACAATGATGAATTGTAGATGGTCAGGTAAGAATAAAAGGAGAGACCATGTTGTACCTCTCTATAACATCCTCCTAGTCTCCAGTGGTTTATGGCTTTTGGACTTTCTGAGCAAAGGCCTCTGACTGACCTTGATGGATTTTTAGTCTGTTACTTTGTCCAATTCTGAATGAAAGTAGTCATTAAAGATGCTAAATATATATATGTATATCTAACAGTGTGTACAGCATAATATTTCTTGATGATAAAAAATGACAGGACTAAAATCGAAGTTTGAAATTTAAATTGTTCAAGTTTCTCCCCATTTTCCCTAGATTGTTTCCTCGGGGAAGAGCCAATTCTTTTTCACAGTGAGTACTTAACTGTCACCAAGGCATCACCCTTATAGCTCTGAGTGCTCACGCTAACCCAGAGAAGAGGCAGAGTTTGCCCTTCTCCCAAGCAAGTGAATTTCAGGGTAAAGTGGGGAGAAGGTTAGCTCTTTATGCTTATTAAACCTCACCCAGAATTCTAGGTCTGACAGGAAATCCCATTAAGAGGCACCCTACACACAGCAGAGCAGGCAAATAGCATCACTGATACATTCCACAAGGAGGTGTCCTTGAGAAAGGTTATGGAAGACACATGCTAAAAGCTGTTAGGTTTCTATTCTCACAGCATCAAGCATGGGATGCTCATGCAACCAAGAAAAGATTCACCCTTCGTGCTTTCCCCCACGGCCTGGCATTTCCCAGTGCTGGGAAACATTTTGTTGTCACCATGAATAAACGTGGAGGACATACTTCTTTTTAAACACTAAAGACTGTCTCAAGCACAACTGATCAAACCCAGCTTCTTCAGCTGCTGATTGGATACAGACTGATAAACATGAATAGTAAGAGGAGATATTCTAGTTTGCAGTAGATTTCTACTACCCTTTCCCTCCCATAGCTTAGAGATATATCTAAAAACAATAAAACTCTTTTTTGTTTTGTTTTGTTTTGCTTTATTTTTAATTACACTGATTCCTGAGGCTAGTACTGAAGCATAGACATTTTGCTGAAAAATAATCCCACTTTGACAGTCGAAACATGAGAGACTGGTAGAACAGATTGCAAACCAACTCCATGACTGATTTAACTGCTTGACTGCCTGTGTGTGTAACTAATTTTCATTAGGCATTTCCTTAGGTATACAAAGTTCTCGAGTCCCGCACTGCTATAGGGACACAACTTTATCAAGGAAAGTCTCTCCCTATGCTGCTCTGTGCGGGCCGAAGATGCAGGCTGGGCAGAGGCTGGAGGGAGACGCTTCCTGTAGTCCCAATGAGAAATTGGCTGGTGTGAAAAGGTAGGAGTTTGGTTCAAAATTAAAAAAAAAAAAAAAAAAAAAAAAAAAGACAAACAAGCAAACAAAAAGCTAAACAGGCATCTGTAGTCACACACCTCCACTGAGTGTGGAATCTAGGTGATTTGGAATGCCAGTCCTGGATAGCTGGTGATGCAAATTTCATATTTCTTGAACTTAGGTCCATTGCACTTAACTTTGGCCACGCAGAAGTTAGGAAGCTTGCCTAACATGGACACTAACCTAATTACAATCTGTGGTAGAGGGACTATTGTCCAGAAGGCAAATTGTTCACTCGTTGTTGACATTGAACTCCAGAAGTGATTACTTCTTTACAGTGGCTCTAGTAGAGGTTTCTTTGGCCAAACAGATTGTATGAATGAGTTTTGAATGGCTAAAGTGAAGGGAGATTACACTTTCCTTGTGTATCTATTTCAGTCTTATGCACTTGTGTCAGTAACAGCCCATTCCACCCCTGGAGGAACACCTAGTCTGGTCTTCAGCATAGGGCAGTAAAATTTATATCCATATACTGAGCTGAGAGTGAGAGACTGAGCAACTTGTCTGCATATGGATGAAGCAGTGACTCTGGCTGTGGTTGATTCAGCATTAAACAGCATTGGTGTATTTATGGCCCATGTGGCACAAGCAGAGTTGAATCTTGCCACGCTCGAGGAAACTTTGCACAATATTACAGTGATTTCACTCAAGCCAGTAGTAAAACTGGCCCTATGAAACTATCCCATTTGGTGAGAACATGAAGATCCTCATGGGCTTCTGATCCATTAGACCTGCCCCTCTCACACATTCCTTCTCCAGATGGACATTTAGGAAAATGGAGTGGGGGACCCTTGTCCTCCTCTTCCTCTTTTCCTTGCATGGGCAGTGAAAGTCAGGGAAGATAAAGAAAACTGCAGTGAAAATTGTGTGGTTTTCGAATAATATCCGCTCTGCTTTCCTCTGCACCACACCAACTCAGATTTGTACCAAGCTGATGGGCAACTGCAGTAGAATGCTGGTCTCTGAGCAGAAGTCACAGAAACATGAGATAATGCTTTTTTTTTTCCTGCTAGAGAGAAAGGTGAATTTTGGATCCGACGAGTTCTCGAGTTTCTTCAAGTTTGATTCAAGCTTTCCAGCATCTAAAGAACAAGGACATGAAAAAGACAGAATAATTACTTCCAGTGTGAAATTACTCAGAGAAACAGAGTGAAAACTAACAGAACAAAGTGCAGGTTGAGTAAAAGGAGAAATTGGGGGTGGTTGGATGACAGGCTGTCTTTCCATAATGCACCTTTGTGCCAAGCAAAGCACATGCCTAGGGAAATTTCTGCCTCCTTGTACCAGTCCCCAAACAACCCTTTCATTAGTTGCAAACACCCTCCAGCTCTAATAATTCAACCAACATTGACTTGTTTTCATCTAGCTTTGTAACAGAGAATTAGGTTACAAAATATAAATGTAGCATGTGCCCTCCCTAGGAGTCTTTCCCAATGCAATGGACCATCTGGGATATTTTTCAGTTCCTTTCCTCACTTACCCATTTCTTTCAGTGTTCTTAATGTTCACAACCTTTTTAGGAATGTTACTGGAGTATCATGAGAACACTCCTCTGCATGTCTTATGAAATGATCTTTCACTTATAATTAAGCAATCTCAAAATATTACACATATCATAATAGCTCTGGACAGAGATCAGTCTTGATTTATGGATGTGAAATACTTTCTCTGAACTATCCTGTGTTCTCACTGTCATAGAACTACTTACTTTTAAACAGGATGTTGACCCCAAATTAAATTAATATATTTTAGATATGAATCTATTCAAGATGAAAATTAGGAGGCTCCTACCTGCCAAAGATAATGAGGTTTTGGAAAGATCAGATTTAGCTTTTTCTCAAAACCAAACATTTAAATATTATAAGAGGGAATTTCATGTTATTTTAAAAGAGGATATATAACACTTGACTTAGGTCTTAGTGATCTAGGATATCCCTTTCAGCTGTGGGTATTTCCCAAGAGGAAATATTTGAAGACACTTTGACTGAATCCTTTAAGGAATGAGTTGAAAAAAAGAAGTTATATATACCCTGGAGAAAATCCAGAACTCTCTGAGCAGTGGGAAAGATGAAGGCCTTATCAATTTCTAATATTTTGACAAATCCCTGATTGCAAGATTCAGGTGGACTGCTTCAGCTGTCCTAGTTTGCATACAGAAAGCTTCAGAAAGCTACTCCTTCGATTTCTTACTTTTGAAGCTTGCGAGAAATTATAAATGGAAGATGACAAAATCTCTTCCTTGAAGGATTATATATTCCTCGTTAAACTTTAACTTCATTTAAAATCCATCCTTGATCCTCTTAAAGTATTTGGGTAAATGAATGAGGGCTGTAAAGCATGACTGAAGCTTTCCTCCTTGGGGATGCAGCTTGACCAATTTACATATTTATTAAATATTTTATATTTTACCAGATCGTATATACTCTGAAATGTCACGCCTTATTTTTGTCTGAGCAGTGCAAAGCTGCAGTGGCTATTTTCAATTTTCAATCCCAAGCCAAAAAAAAAAAAAAAAAAAGAAAAGAAAAGAAAAAAAAGAAAAAAAGTTTGCATTTCCTCATTTGACCACTTCTTAAGTATCTGAGTTTTTATTTCTGCAAAAATTGAGCTTTCACTGTTATGGAAAAGATTTTTTTAAAAAGATGGGTTGTGCTAGCTCTGAACAAATGACTTTTTGTGAGGCTATTCAGCTAGCCTTATATTTTACCTCTGGAAAGAGGATTCCTCCTTCCAAACAACCAGACTGAATGGCAGAAGCTTTTTTAAGGTAACTTTGCCTTAAGAAGAAAAGAAAAAAAAAAGAAAGAAAGCAATGTTGTTGCAAGCAGAAGAACTCCTATGATGATGGACTTTCCCCAGAGGTACTAGGATATATCAAAGCAATGTTGATACTCCTGTTGGTCACGGTTCTTGGTTTCTACGTCAAGCATAGCAGTCCTATTTTCATGTTTTTCCCTTACAGTTCAGTTCCTGGAGCAGAGGCTTTTGTTACTGGTGTTAACAACATAGAGCATTAAAACCTACATGAAAGCTCCTAACTAGAACTCCCATTCCCAGTTTTGCTCTTGGCCTCTTAAGTGTTGCTGAACAAATTCCTTTCCTGCATTCGTCTCCACTTCTAATGCAAACAGTTTCCTCAACAAGCACTATGAGCTGCAGTTGCTGAAAAGAGAATTGTTTATGTCAAAGGCAGAAGGAACCGCTGTGATTATCTTTTCTCATCACCTCCATAACGCATGACTTCCTTGAACTTAACCCTGATGCAAGTCAATTAATTTTGGCTTTAGGAGTGTATATTCTTTAGGGAAAAAACATGAAACCAATAAAGCAGATTTAGAGACAAAAATACCTCTTAATGAGTGCACTTGGTACATTGTTCCAGTGGCCAATTACTCTGACTGTTGAACACTAATACCCTATTTTGAGGCTGAATTTGCCTTGTTTACATTTCCAGACACTGGATTCTGTTATATTATCCTTTGTTAAGAACAAGACTCTATTACTATTGCTATTTTCCTCCATTTGAATGGGGAGAAAAGACAAGGCTCTGTTATGTCGTTTATTAACTTTGTTTTGATGGAATAAAGAAAATCAAGGCACCCCTTGAAAACTTTCTGGTTTCAAATGCTGAATAATAGAATAATTTATGTTGGAATCATAGGAGATTCAGCTTGCTGCCACTGCAAAACATTCTTAAATGGCAACAGTTAATGGATAAGACACTGTAGATGAAGGTGCAGAGGTAATAGAGCTTTTTGAACCCTATGAAGACGCTCCCAAACCCAAGGAGAACTTTAACCCTTTCAGCCACCAAGGAAGTGTTTATAATGTAAAATAAGGGCACTTTCCTCAATGCTAGGCCCTGGGCAGAAACCCTGATCATGTCCTAGCTCCTTGGTGGATTAAACCTTGGGCTCATATAGCTCTTTGACAAGATAAACCCTGGCTTCCAGGCAAGGTTGAACCCCTATTACTATTTCTTCAGTCTGGTTGAGGCTGGGATAAAACTTAAAGTTTCTCTGTCCCTGGAGAGAGTTCACATTATTCATACTATCCTCTTCATGAATTGTCTGACAGTCTTATTAGTAAAGATTTCTTCCAGGTCACTAATAAAATGTTAAATAATGGAGCCCAAAAGACAGTCTTTAAGGCTACACTAGAAACTCATCATGTTAAATGTAGTTCTGCATTATAATTGCAATGTATGATCTGTCTGCTGGCCAATGTTTTCTCCATCTAATCTGGGCTGTGTTTCTTTCTGTATTTTCCACTTTCTTAATCAAAAGCAACAATGAAATATGTTACAGAAGTTAGATATAAGATTAAGAAATTTATATCCAGTGGCATGAGACCAGTGATACATCTAACCCCATACTCTAACAGGAATAGTGGGAGATACTGTTTAAACAAGTATTGTAGACTAAGAGCTGTTAGTTTTCCCACATTATAATATCACAATAGCTTAATGGCATTTCTTTTCCAAAGTTTTTGTTGATTGATAATCACGGTGTTACCTGCCTTTAACCCCAAATACTACATAACTTTGACTGGAGCTGACACAGGTCTTTTAATCCAAGATTTAGTCAGGTGTGGAATTACACCCACAGCATCTCTCAGTGTTAAAGGTAAATCATATGCTAACTGAGCAGAACTAGACACTCTTTCACAAAGTGTCAACGTAAAAGAGAAGGGTATTCGATATGTTGATTTCCACCACCCCTTAAATCCCTTCAAGCTGATATGATATGTTACGCTTAGGAGATGGCAAAAATTGAGAAGGTAACACCTCCTTCAGGGCATTAAAAATCCTTTGGTATCCAGAGAGAAAAGAGACATTCTGTTAGTTTAATGCACATACTTCAGGGTATGTGCAACTTGCTAGGTGCTATGTGTCCTATCAACATGCCAAGAGCAGAAGCAAAAGGGGTTGTTGGCACAGGACACCTTCTAGGCAGCCACCACTGTGCAAAGGCTTAGAGAAAAGCCTTCCTATTTGCAGGGTGATCCATTTCAGTCAGAAGGTTAAATACACCATGTCCACATAACTGTATCACTGCCGTGTATCTGATTTTTTTTTTTTTTTTTTTTTTTTTTTTTTTTTTTTTTTTTTTTCTGACAGTGTGCTTAGCAGTCCTTAATAGCTTTAGTATTGGCAAAGGCACCAGCAGAAAGTGGCTAAATGGAAGTAATGGACTTACAGCCAAGGAAGTGCATAGAGTTTCCCACAGTGTGTGTAAAACGATTTTTGGGGTTTTTTGTTTGTTTGTTTGGTTTGGTTTGGTTTGATTTTGTATTTAATATCTCCCTCATAACAGAGGAGGCAGAAAGATGGATTCCCTTTAATTGCTGAGCAAGAAGAACACAGCTTCTGCATCATCTTCCTTTGAGATGTTGCTGTTGGGGTATAGCCCTGAGAAAAAGAAGAGAATTTTCTCTGATGGTTGTTTTCATGCTTCTCCATATAAAAATCATAGTGTCTTCTGCTCACAGCACCCTCATAAGGTCAGGATGTACCAGACCTTTTGTAGGGCTTTTATTCATTTGTCTAAATGTAAGCACCTAATCTGAGTCATTTTAGGATGTTTTGGACATCTGTACAGGGTTAGCAGCTACAACAGATATGAAGGAGAAACATCTTCCTGGAGCATCAGTGGGATTCCTACTGGAATTAGGAAGGAGAGTTTCCAAACTTAGGAATGATCAAAGGTTCTTATTTAGCTCTATAGCCCTTTGCAGATGTGGTACCTAAGGATGTGAGTATGTTTCATGGTCCTCTCTCCATTTACAAAAGCAGAAATCTAATTCAGATTCTGGATTTTACAAAGTTGGGTTTGAGACTATTCAGACTGTTAGGGTCCAATGGCTTAAAAAAAGAAAAAAAAAAAAAAAAAAAAAA
>VZSV01000205.1:213007-231331 GCA_013398735.1 Nothocercus julius | reverse complement strand
TTTTTTTTAAGATGCACATCTTTTAAATTTAAGGCGCATATATTAATTGCACTGTTTTCTATACTGCATTTCTTCACCAGTCATGCAGAGTGACTTCTGATGATTGAAAGAAACTTAAACACACAGTGATCAAAGGCAATTGAGCTCCATCATAAAATATACTATGGGGGATCATGCCTAAAGCCACTTAATATCTCGAGCAGGATTCCTGCTGCAGGTCTCAACTTTGCTCTTGCTGATGCAGCCACTTGCTCTCCCAGGTACAATCCTTTCACTCAGGATTAGAAGTAAATCCCAGGGCTGTGTGGAATAAAGCTATCAGGATCATAAAATGAAGACACCCTATGTTTAAGATCGGAACAGTGTCTTGTTTTCCCCAAATGGTTTTATTCTACAGGCAGACTGAGTACCAGATAAAACCTTGAATTTCCTCTAGCCTCTCTACCGTAGTTTATTTATAATTCATTTACTGATCAGTAGAGTTAATAAAAAATAAAAAATGTTTCCTTATAAAGAAGAGACTCACCTACCAGCATACATCCATCTCCAGGATGAAGATTTAATTACCTTGAGAAAAGACTGGAAGAAAGATGAAACTCTAGCACCTGTTACAGTTGGGATGATGATAAGGAGGGCCAGCAAGCAATAATTAAATCTTTATCACCCAGAAAGGAGTCTGCAGTCTGCAGTGTCTTCCTTGTGAATATCACCACATGTATTTTTAAACTTATTCCCTGCCAGCATGTCCCAAAGTCATTTCATATACACAGCTGGCTGGGAAGAGGCGGGCTGGAGCTTGAAAAAGCAAGAGCTAAAATGAGAAAGAAAGGGTCTAGCCAAAAAGTTAGCAGAAAAATATGACTGGGATGGAAACTTTCCAGGCCCAATGTTAGGTGACCTACATTTTCAGAATTGTCAAAGATTCTGAAATTTTAAAAATCCTAGTGCCCTTCTTTCCTGAAGGTGCTGCAACTTTTTCCTCTCTGCTTCTCTGTTCTTCAAGAAATCAGGCTATTTTAGATAAGGCAGATAGGGTTTTGAGAACTGTCTCCTATGTGCTTTGTAGAGGAGGGGCAACACGGCCACAGTAGAGTGAATTTTGAAAATGGTGAACTTCTGGGGAAGGGCTTCTTTCCATGAGTGTGAGCAATTGAACTAATTTCATGGTACAATCCATTCGTACTCAGTACAGCCTTCTCCAACTTTTTAATGAGAAGTAGATCAGCCCCAGAAGTTTGGCTTGATGATGTTCCCGAACACCAGCTTGTCCAGCAGCCCCTGTCTGATCTGTGCACTGGGTTTCTTCTGTTCAGCTGTGGGAAGGGGAGTTGGGGCCTCTTTCTAATCATGGTCTTTTCTCCTTCCCCAGCTGTTAGACACTTCCTGGGAGTCCCAGGGCCATCTCTGGCTTTACCCACTAGACTCCATCCCTCCTAGTGACATGAAATAATTGAAATGAACAGATTTTTTTTTTTTTTTTAAGGTACAGTTTATTATGAGCACAACTTAGAAAAAAATGGCTTGTCTTCTCCCTATGTCTAAGAAACTTTTTCCTACACCTTCTCTGGAGGCTTTAGAGCCTCACTATTGTGGAAAAGGTCTATCTTTCACTGTTGCTGTCACTCCTCCTTCATTTATAGGAAGGCTTTAAAATGTTGCTGCAAGGAGAATTATTTTGTTGGTATGTATAAAAGACATTGAACACGCACTTTTTTTTTTTATTTCTACATGGATGTTTGTGTATACCCAGGGGACATATATGAAATATGTCTGTGTGAGAAGGATTCTTCCTTCTGTAAAAGTTACACGTAATCAGCTGCATTAAATAGCCAAATGCCTTAAGGTCAAGCAGAAATATTTCCTCCCTCCAATTTTTGGACTTACTTGAAGAATCAAGATGCATCAAGGAGGGATGTTAATTGAATATAACTTGGAGGTTAGCCATACAATATATTTGTTGGACCAGAGATCTCTAGAGATCTTTTACAACCTGAATTATTTCATTATCTGGCTATTTTCTTGTTATTGAATTTTCTTTTAATGAAGATGCTGGACTTTCATGGCACATTAGGGGCTTGAGCCGCTGCAGAATATCTCTGGCCCTGTGGGCCTCCTCTTTAGGGCACAGCCATGAACGTGGCCTGAGCTGCTGCATCTCAGCCAACAAATTCACCTTGCTCATTCAATTAACCACCATCATTTAGTTAAGCTTCATCTTTCTTCTGATGCCTCTCCCCCTCTTTGCTCCATAGACAGAGCTCTTCTACCTTCAGCGATGTCTTCTGTAGAGAGGTGGAGGAAGGTCCTAAGACTATGTTTGGATTTAAGCTGCAAATTGAACCATAAACCTCTACTGTGAGCATTTTTTTCCCATGCTAGATTTGTCTCGTCTTTTTTTTTTTTCATCCCCTTTCCACAAGATGCCTGTGGTGGTTGGTGAGGCTTGTGTTTTTTAATGTATTTTCCTAAGCAAATGATAAAATAAATGACTTAAATATACGCCTTCTTTTGCTGAGTTTTCAAAAGTGAATGTGTGGATGACTTGCCACCTGGAAGGTTAACTGCAGTTCTGATGCAGTATGTCAGGAGTGGACATATTTTTAAATACAGTTAGGTTGCTTCATTCTTCACCTTATTCTGTGTGTGTGTGTGTGTCTTGCAGGGATTAGTCATGGATTTACAAAATGGATTTTCTCAGAAAATGTGCTTTTGACTCATACTTTTGATGGAAATCCAGTGTTTTTTTTCTCAATACTTTTTTTTCTTCATCCTGTGTGTGTGTGTGTGTGTGTGCGTGGCTGTATATAAATATAGACATACATTGTGGTTGGTTGGAAGTAGGAAAATCCATTTCCTTTAACAGTCATATCTCTGAGAAGCAGACTCACAGAAAAGCTTTTAAATGCTAAATGAAAAGACTTGAACTGCTTGGCTTTTCCGGTCAGTTTCTCCTTAATTCTTTTCTCTCCTTCTTACTCTCTCTCTCATTCTTACCCTTGTACTGAGTTTTCTGCTTAATTAGAGGAAAGAAAATAGTGACATCAAGTCAAAGACATAATTTGTTTCCAAGATGGCAAAGGCAGGGTTTAATCCTCCTGGCATGGTCCTATCCAGAAAAAAGAAATATTTCCTCTTAAGATACAAAACTGAAAAATATGTCTTGACGTAGCACTTGTTGAAGACAATAGAAACTCTTCTTTCCATCTGCATGTGCTGCTTTTGATGCTGAATCCACGTGGCTGTGAGTGCATCAGTCTCCTGGTGAAATCTTTGGAAGCTGAGGATTGATGATACTCAGGAGCACTGCATGATATGTCTGTAGGACCTTGACATCAGAGGGTATGAACTTCAGTTTCTCAACCACTAGTCCATTTCTCTGAACTTAAGGACTAGTGTAGACTCACAAAAATGCTGTCATTCAGACACCGGAAGGTCACAGGGCTACATTCAAGTGTAGTTTGTTTTTCATAGTAGGTGGCAGCTTTTACCATTTACTTATGCTTTGCCACAGCCTTCTGTTTGTTCACTGTAGCACATTCTGTTTTGTCTCATGTTCAAGGTTTCGCCTTTCTGGGTACAATTAATTCCATTCAACAGCAGCCCCAAGGAGTCCAAAATCTTGCATAACTTATCTAGTCAGGAGAGCTAGAGAAGTCCAGAAATTAGATAGTATATCCATTTTTCATAGGCCTCCTCTTAAGAAGGAATGATATCCCTATAAAATTTTCATGATGGATGGCAGAAGGGACCTTGACACCTACTTGAATTTAAAGTTAATGTTTTAATTGTCTATAACTAGACAAGATGTTCCCATTGCATGGTGATAGTCTGAAAAGACACAGGAAGATCTCACCTCAACAATCTCAGTGTGAGAAGGACCCCACACCATGGCATAGCTCTCAATGCTGGTATCATGCTGCTCCTTGTGCTTATAGGAGAGTATTTTCTTCAGAGGCCTGCTATGGGCATTTTACTTTTAGGAATCATTCATTATAATGTTTAACAAAAGTTAAAGAAAGAAAGTTAGCAATATAATCTACCAAATATAAGTTTCTTGCTACAAACTGTGGCAACTCTAAGGCACTCATATACCACAAATGACAAGTGACTTCAGTCACTATTCTGTAAGGTATAGAGCAATATACTCTATACTTCCAATGGAATTCAGCTATGTATACCATATTGAGGGCTACACCCGGGTGCATGCTGTGCACAGGCTGCTCGCATTCTGCGTACAGGCCTTGGTGTGGAAGTCTGAGTGGACAAAAGTCTATGGAAAACACTTAATTTGTGCTGAAATGCAGCTCTTTCCTCTGTGCGGTGTGGCAGCTGAGATCAGGGAGCAATCGTTTTCAGGCAGAGAAGTGTGGAACAATGTCTACAGATGAAATTATAGCTTGAGGAAAGGATTTCTTTGAATCAGGATAGAATGTAATTACCCAAGTTGGACTTTTGCCAGGACAATGACGTTTAAAACACTTTCAGTTCTTGTGAGAAGTGCCACAGGATCTTTTAATGACTGCAAAGGATTGGGCTTTGAATTTTTTTTATTTTTTAATTTTTTTTGCTTGTTTGACTATCTCATCCAAGAGGCAGAATAATAAAATGAGAAAAAAAAAAAAAACTATCAAAGTAAAAGCTAATCTTTGCAAAGTGATGGAATATGTAAATCCCACTTTGAAATGATAATTTATTAACTTCTTTTCAAGATAAAAATGCAATTAGCTCATTCTTTCATTTCCCCCCAACCCAAAAAATGCACACATATATTGTTATCATGTCCTTTGCTACTATGTCAAATCTGTATCATTTAATTTTGTTGCAGTGAAACTTGTAGGTCTTAATAAAAAAATTTTTTTCCCCTGCCTTATTTAATCCCTGCCATGATTATAAACAAAATGAAATATTCCTAAATTCAGAAATGACTGATGTCAAAAATCTGCACTTTGTTGAATTTTATAAAAATGAAGGGCTATTTTTAAATTAGATGCAGACTCAATAAAGAGTAATCAGAGAGTAAAAGGGACTTTTTCAACATTCCTTCTTTATTCATAGATATGGTCTCTTGAGCTTTGTAGGAAAGAAGGAAAATAATATGTGTGATGGAAGCGTCCGTTTGTCTTATTTCCCACTTGTTCATTTTAAGTTATTCATCATAATGAATGTGGCTGCCTCTATGTATCTATCCATATGGATAACACACTACAGAGTCCTGGCTTGTCAGCCCAGTATAACTTTCCTGAATCTGTTACAATTTCAACATTCTACAGGATGAAATATATCTTATAAAACTGTTCTTACAGTCCTTTCTGGAAGAACTGCTACACTTGGGATAGGATATTTCTATAGGTACGAAGTAAATGGAGAAAGAAACACTCTCTTGTTAAGGATTAAAACATTTCTGGGCAGACATGGTGGGTAGGATTCACCTTCCTAGCCTTTAGGGAAGTAAATCACATTTATTTACATCATATGTACATATACTTAATATTATATTTATATATATTTAGATTAGTAAAAGTCTGCAACTGGATTAAGTCATCCAGGTTCCCATTATCATGAATTGAGGTCTGGTCCATATGTTTGAGGGACTGCAGTTCATCTCATGCTGAAGTAGATGCTTGTACATAGAACTAAGAGACGTCTCCTTCATTCTCTTACCACATTATGAGGTCCTGCTCCTCACAGATGCTTTTTTCCTGCTAATTCGATGTTTTCCTCTCATCATTAGTAATGCCCACACACCACTTCCTTTATTTCTTAGTCCAGAAATCTTTTCGCTGTGCTCTCTGATATCACCCTCAGAAAAAAACATCGCTAGGTTCAAAACTACAGAACCTTTATTACCTCAGTTTTTCTCCATGAAATGCTCACTGGAACACTTGTGCCTTCAGATTCAAGGCCCTAGCAATTCATGAACCTAATTTAATACCTAATAATCATAATTTTACAGGCAGAATTTTTGAATCCAATCTAAATATCCTGTTTCCTGTTGGTGCAGTGACCACATCAGCAGAAGAGATGCAGGGGGATGGAGCAGGCAATGATGAGCCCACAAGGTAGGAGTGAAATAGTTCCATTTCTAAGGACTGTGCTGGTATCTTAGTAATTGCCTCACCAAGGAGATGGAAGCCTACGTCTGGAAGAATGATAAAAAAACATTGATTTTCATGCTGGCTCAGATGCTGTGACAAGAGCTCGGGAGTTGTGTTCTCCACCCTCAGACGCATCCTCTTGCTGGTAACCATGGTGTCTGGATCCGTGTGAGCGGAGCTCGGCGCGTTGCATAACACCTGCTGTAAGCAGCGCTGCCACCAGCCCTGACAATTAAAGATTTGTCTTGGCAAGCAGGGATTAAATACTTTCCATTAGCAAATTTGGAGATTCTAAAGCTCCATTATAGGGATCTGCTGCATTCATTGTGAGCGGAGCAGCTGTACAATGAGCGATTATAAAGCAAGGCGACGTAGCAATGCGTTGGCTGGAAACTTTATTGTCTCTGCACTCTCCGCCCCGCAATCCCTTGGAAACAATTATGTTTAATAAGAAGTATTGTTATGTCCTTCTGAATGGGAGGGGTATTTGCGCCGTATCCCTGCAAAGGGCAAACGGAACAAAGAGAGATTCTTTGCTAATATAACTTCACATTTCCATCCCTTTAAAAAAAAAAAAAAAATCCAAAATATAGAATATTAATAACCTTGTGCTATATAAAACTCAGGATTCAGGAAAGAGCAGGTAATAATAATAATAATAATATATTTTCATTATTTATCAAAGTTATCTCTGTGAAAGTTTTTAAAAGTAAAGCTAGTGGAAAAGAAAAGAAATGAAATAAACACGTTCTTCCGAAGCTTGACTTTGCGGAGTTTTAATTCCAACAGACTATAACCAAACTGATAGTAGAAAGGGCTTTCAGAGTGCTGATAGCATAGCAACTTGCCGTGTATATTTGCAAAAGCACTTGCTTCAAGATGTTTTGCTCACTTGCTTCACCTGGAAGAAGAAAAAAAAAAGGGGGGGGGAGTGTTTTATGAAGACAAAACCCACCAAATGAAAGACATATGAAGAGAAGTGCTCTCCCCTCTTTCCTCAGCAATGGTCCTAAAGTCCTGTGAAATTTTTAGTCACGTTGTGCTCCTGGAGCTCAGAGTTTTGCACAATTCAAAGGCAAGTGCCAGCCCTTGCCTCGGCTTGTTGATGCAAATGCTGTGACATCTATTTTCAAATAAAAGTTGTGTTATATGTCACTTGCTACCCAGAGTTTCTAGCTCCTAGACTCTCCTATGGTGAGGCTGTAGCTGGGCTATCACTGCAGTAGTAAATTTAACAGTGCCGGGAAATATTTCTGGGCACAAGAACTTGTTCATATAAATTGTTAGAATGGGTCCTGGTATGGTTTAGCCTGGGGACAGTCATCGCAGTTCCTGGGCACCTGCTGAGAGCTGACACAGCCTTGAACTGTCCCCAATAGGCAGCCTGAACATGGCCACTTCACTTTGCAGGCTAAAAGAGTTTAATTGTACAGACACAGAGCATTGCTGGCCTCGGTGGAGGAAAAAGTGCTCTCGGACTGCTTTAATTTGCTTATGTAGATGTAGCCTCAGTGGAGGAAAAACTGGATCCTAATTTAGACGCATCCAGGACAGAGTTTTAGCTACAGCCCTTGGCACCAAAATATGCAAAGTCATTACAGCTGAAATTACCACAAAACACTCCCGCAGCGATTAGGAGGAGCTGTAAAGTGCCTACTGCATGGCAGAAGTCAGTCTCCAACGATAAGTGTTCAAAAGTTCCCTTCCTACCAGGGGATTTAAAGTTCCTTCCTCATAAAAGCCAAGTGTCTAGGTGAGAGTATCTACAGCCCATGTCACACCGCAGTTCAGATGTGCTGACAGGACACTGAGCAGTGCAGTCTGGAGTTCATCATTCAAAGAGGGAACAAGTGAAGCTTTTTCAGGCCAAGTGGCCTCTGAGGAAGAGGAGGTCACACAATGCAGATACCTACTGCATGCTGTATTATCTGTCACAGCCCTTGGGTGCTACGTAGAACTGAGCCTCTCATCCAGGCATATTTACTCATTATCATCATCATCACATTGACACCAGGCAAAGAGCTGACTTGCATTTGACCAGCCTGGAGTGCAAGCAGAGCAGACATTCAGTTCCCAAAAAGGGGAATCCCAAATCAGCTAAAAGCAGGACTTTAGAGAAAGTGCGTGCATTTCATCTCTAGATGTGACTTAGTCAAGCATGCAGGAAAAGATCTTACAGTTCATCCTTGTACCCAAAAGACCACATTTTAAAGGGTACTTAGGGTCTTAAATCTCCTTTGCTTTCCATCAAAGAAAGATATGCATTTCTATTATGGTATATCTCACAAGAAGACCCATAATACTCTTTATTTTAAACAAATGGAATACACTTAATTATTAAATACAATCTAATTAATCATTAAAAGTCAATCTAGGTTGGTCTTCCTACCTTTTGTAGGATATTGAAGAAAGTTAAATGTGGTCTTCCCGTGCTTTCGGGGCATCAATGCTGATAGAGCTGGATATCTAGAAGTACCTCTTTTATTCTGTTGCTTATATTAAGGATAACGTATATCTCATCTGATTTTAGTAGTCTGTACCTAAGCTACCTATGGAGGCTATAAGAATTTTACCCTGCAGTTAGCATCCTCTTATATGCTAGGCAAATATATATAGCTAGTTATGGAAAACAGGAATCTTTCCCTGGTCTCTACTAACAGAGATATGATTTACACTGGGTATAGAAGGATCCTAAGACTTGCAGACGCTGATGCCTATGCTGTGAACACCGTATGTGGTCAGGTGATAATTAGGCAAGGTCCTAAAACTCTACTTAAGTGCCCCCAAGTAGCTGAGATGAATTCTGCAGAGGCTGAAGGACCACTTAATTCAGTACTAGTTTGACTTTACATAAATTGAGAATATAAGACATCAGGATGGGCATATGGGATCCAGTCCTCAATTATCCTACCCCTGACTGTGGCTGGTAGTAGATACTTAAGGAAAGAGTGTAGGAAGCACAGCATGTTTTGAGTATGATTTGCTTTCTCTGGTATAAATCCTTCCAGATTCTGTATGTCAGTGGCTTAGGGATTTGTTTAGTCAGTATTTATTAGTGACTGATAAGTTTGCCTATCATCCATCAAAACTTGTATCTAGTCATGGATCCAAGCTTGATTATTGTCATTCCAAAGAAGCATAGTGATATACCTAGAGGTAGCAATTCTATTTATTGGAGAAATAGCTGATTAGATTTAAATAGAAATTCATGGGAATGAGGGGAACTAGGATGAATCTGAGGGAATCTAAGGGTTGGAGGATGAGAAGGGTGAGTATGGGTGAAGGTTTTGGAGCTTTTCTTTTCCCCTTCTCTCCTTAAGATTCCCACAAATTATCTAATCTTGGAGAATAAGATCCTTCTCTCCCCCTACCCAGATTTCCATATTCTCTTACTATTTTCCACTGCCACTGGAACTTTCTCATCAACTGCTCAGTTATTTGTAAGAGAATAAAATAAGTCTGCTTATTTTGTTGAGTTGTTTTACAGTGTGATTTGTGGGCCCTTCACTGAGCCAGAAGTCAGAAGTGGATGACCATAAGAATCAGTTTTTGTCTTTGCATATGTGGGGTTTGACAGATGTACAGTTTAGTATTTGTTTTTGCTGTCAGTTTAACTTAGGTATCTATGAGTAGAATGTGCTTAATGCCTTCAAGTTCTCTTTGCATTTGCTTCTTACATTGTACAGCAGCATTAAAGGAAACAGTCAATACTTCAGCAAACAGTAGCGGTTTGCAGAGTGGGTAATATATTGCAAGAACAAATGGCTTGCTTACGTTCTTCATTGGAGGGTTTAAACAGCAGATTGCCCTCTGAACTTATGTGTATATCTGAGCTAGAAATTGTTATTTGAATTTTGGCAAATTTTATAAGCATGGTCAGAGACTAGGCTGTTGTGCTGGGTGCTAAACAATCTCTGACAGATTATTTCTGAATGCATTTTGTTCATTGGAAATCATGTTTCTCAGTTATTTTCATCCAATTACAGGATAAAGACAATGCTATGAGAACTCTGATGCTAATCAAAATAAATCTCTGCCTTTAGCCTAGGTCATCTCATGACCATAAGAAATGTCACCATCAGCAAAAATCTACAGATAGTTGCATCACTGCAGCACATGCAGAGTGAAAAGGCTCTGAAGCTATTTTTAACAGCTGGATCAGCTTCCCAGCAGGAGTTAAATGGCAAAGTCAGTTAACTGATATACTCCAACTGATGATCCACTTCATATTTGGGGAGTAATTCCAAATAACTAAAATTCAAGGAATTTGTAAGCTCCTTTGCTTGTACAGGCTGCTAGCTCAGTTTCACTGTCTAGCTTGCAGGAAGGTATGGTGGGACATAAAACGTCAATCCCCTGGCTGGTCTGTTACTAATGTGTATTTCTGCACAGGAGGGAAATGGAACATATTACCTTTGCGTTCCTTACCATACTACAGAATAAAACTAGAGCACTGAAATAAAGGCCATATTTTATAGCAAGTATATCACTAGGATCATTAGCTTTCCAATTCAGTTTTATCAGATGGCTACACAGTGGGATGCATTCCAAATTTATTTGATAGCTTGTCAATAAGCAGCTGCCTTTTAATGGCTCTTAGCTTCATGGACCTGAAAATCAAAATGCTTCATACTCTCATTAAACCAACTGGTCCATCAGAGGGATCTCAGGTTTTTATGGCATATGGGACAGAATGGAAAGTACCCTCTAAGTCTTAGTTGCACTGCAAGTTTTCTAAACACTCTTATCACCAGGGAGCAGAAATGGAGTCAGCTGGAAGGTGATTTCCAATCAGCTGGAAACTCACAAGCTGGAGACAATACATACAGGCTAAAAAGGACACAAAAACTTGTCAGTTTGCTAAAAAGGGGTCAAGTGGTTGCAAATCAGTGACAGTCTGAGGTAACCTTTGAAAGTGCTGAAGAGTTCCCAGAATGAGCTGCTTGCCAGCACTTTGGAGTACTATTTGTCTTTTTTGTCCTTCAAGTCTCTAAATGTTTTGAAGATGTGCTCTTCTAACTTTATAGAAAAAAAAAAAAAAAAAGATTTTTTCTGCCTCTGGATAGAATTTTCTCCTCTCTTTACCTACATAAGAACTAGAGAGATTTGACAGTCTTTGTGACTGGCACCTCCACGTGTTTTCTAAGTATCATTTGACTATCAGCCAGGAAATTTGTGAGTGAATTCAGAAATCCTTCCTTCAAAAATGTGCATTGTTTTCAGCAAACAAATCTATAAACAGTAAAATAAGAATAAAAATAACATATTAATTTTAAAATAAAATTTTGAATCCAGAAATTCCAGAAGGACCTAAATGTTTTCTATCCTCCTTTGGTTTGTTTCTAATGCTACTTTCCAGGAAAGGCTAGGATAGTCAGGAAGGCCTATGCAAGCTTGTGGGACTCCTCCTATTGCTGGTATGCTTTAAAAGAAAAGAGAAGGAATGGCAGAAAACTGCACTGTTGTCCATTCCTGTAACCTAGTGTGCCTTGACCAACATCATGGCAGTGACTACTTTGCAGTTCAGAAACATAAAGTGATTTCTAGTGCCATATCAGTATTGTTAAGCCAACTGTATAGGCATAGCTTATATGGCTTCTCCTAAAAAATATCTTCTGCTAAGAGGGCAAGCAGACCGTCCTTCTGCTCACACTCCAGCCTGATAGGGCACAAGTCAGACCCCATGCAGAAGCCATGTAGTCATCATAGAGGATAAACACACTGACTCAGAAACATGTATGTGGTGCAGACAGCTGGCCAGAAGTACAGGAAAAAGAGGTTGCATTTGTCCTTGAATAGAGAGCCCCACTGTAAGGCAGCTGTGGATTTCTTCTGGGTTAAGTTTTCTTTCAGGCACCCAGCTGAAAAGCAAATTTGCATTCTTGTGTCTGCAGTGTGCTAAGTGCTTTGACGATGCCTCCTAAATTCATGGGAACAGGAAAAACAGATGGAGAAAAGGATGAAAAACATACTAGCTGCATCTAGGCTGTTCTTCTGCCAGCGTCTGAGAACTTTCCAAAATGTTTTCTTCAGCCTCAGCTAAAATAACTGGGGTAAATGGCCTTCTATAATTTCCACAGAGAATGTATTCCACAATATAATTTTATTCATTGTGATTAGCATCCATCATTTGTCATAGGCACTTTTGCCCCAGCTCAAGCATTGAAATCATCTATCTGTTGAGGAGGAAAAGTGCCACAGTTGTACCTTGTAGCTGTTATCTCCCCATAGTTCAATTCACTGTAGAACAAGAACGTGGCTACATCAACAACTAAACGCTGCCTGGCTGAAGTTGCATCTACTATGATAGCTATCCCGTGGGATCTCCTTATGATGACTCTTTTGTTCTGTGAGCAGTGTAGTTACAGAAGTCTAGAGATAAACACGTGTATGATTTTCCTCCCTTTCTGTTTTGCTGCCTCCAAAGAGCTTCATGCTGCATTGACTGCACTTCTAGCCAGGCCCCAGGGGGGAACTCACAACTCACTTTTCATCTGAAAAACTTGGCAGAAATTCAGTTCTGCTTGGTGCTGTTCTGGTGGATGCAAACATACACATATGCCACTGGCTTTGTGCTGAAGAGCTGGGCTCTTTGGTGCAAAAAGAGCAGTAAAATCATCTCAATACTAAAGAGTTAGCCAGGATAAAACAGACTTGAGGTCTAGTCCCTTTTCTGCCCCTGATATGGTGGGAAAGGGATCTTCTTCCCACTAATGTAACTCCCTCCATCTTTGAACTAATTATGAAAGCACTAATTCCTTTAAAGGCCATTGGCATCAACTGAAAAGCACAACAAGAGGACAAAACAACGCTATTATTTACATGCTGATCGAACCTCGCCCACTCCCAGCAGTGCACAGAGAATCAGTTTATTTGCTCTGGATCTTCAACCCCAAGGCCACTTTTACCTATTGCATATCACCCAACCAGAGTAATATGGGGCTGGGTGACACCTTGGCTGATACAGAGTAAAAAAAATCAGCAGAATGAGAATGTAGCTGAGAATGTAGCTGAAAGCACACACAAAAGCAATGTGGGAATGTTGTCAAGACCTTGTAAAAAGATATGTGATTACTGTCTTTGTTCCTCCTATGTTATCATTTAAGATTGTATAGCCTTTTTTTCATCCAGGCTGCCCCTCACCCCAGTTTATTCTACTAACTCCTATTACACAATGAATTTTTATTGCTCCTTTAAACTGACACTGAACAGTCTTTACCTGAAAGCATAAACTTAGCTTTAACTTTGGATTTATTTGTTGCTTTATTTTATACCTTCCAAATCATCATCAAATAAAACTCAATTAAGCTTCAGAACAAACTCAGTCTCTCTCACCTCTCCCCAGTTCTCTCTATTCACTCCTTGTGATCTACGCAGAGGCAATTAGTATTCTCATCTGTTGTAACCAGGGTTATTTTTTTTTTTTTTTTCCTGAAGGGCTCAGATAAAGTACAAACAGACCAAAGTACAACCATTATAATTCATAACTCTAGGTCACTTTATGTCCTTTTCCTTCAGGAGGCTAAAATCCAAGCAGGGTACCAGATGTCTTCAGCACAGGAAGCACACTGTCGAATGGGGTCATTACTTGAAAGCATCTTCATGACTATTTTAGCTGAAGAGTTGGAGAAAAAATAGAAAAACTCATAAAAACTTTCATACAGTAAGGAGTGTTGGCCATGGTTTTTTTTGCCTTTTTTTTTTTTTTTTTTTTTTTCTTTTCCATATGTTGTGGTGGTGCAGGCAACACATGGAGGCGTCCTTGAGCTGTGGAGTTCTTACAAGGTTCCACCAAAAGCAACAGAATCATTTTGATCATAGAATCATAGAATCATAGAATGCTAAGGTTGGAAGGGACCTCTAGAGATCATCTAGTCCAACCCCCCTGCACACGCAGGGTCACCTACAGCATGTGGCTCAGATATTTAATAGACTTTCTATCAGTGTGTTAAGTTAGTAGTGGAGCTGAATCTCAAACAAATTCCAATTAGATTTTTCAAAATGAGCACCTTTCCTGAACTACCCAATAGGGAAATGCCACTGGCATTCGTGTGAGGCTCGTTCTTAGGTAACTTCTTATCTTGTTGTCATCTCTTCTTATTCCATCAATCAAGGTTTTCATGACGGTAGAACAAAGTGTTTGAGTGTTTGATAAAAACAGAAGTTTTGTTAAAAAGCCCAAGTTTATTCAGATCCTGGCATAATGTAATACTCATTTTGGAAACATTATCTTACAAACAGGGCAGCTGGTAACTGCTTGGATGGTGACAGATGTCTTGGTTGCAAAGGTCCTTGTAGCAACATCTTCAGCGGGGTCGAATCCAAACTTCCTCTGTTCATGGATAACATAAGTGCAATCCAGAGAACTCCAAGAAGACTGCCATTTCTGGTCTTTCAGCCTCTTTTTGAATCACATTTAGAGCTTGGATGGCAAGTGTAAGATCTATTAAGACGCTTTTCTCAGTTTGCAATTAGAGCAGGACAGTGATTGGGTCCCAAGTGTGTTTTCTTCAGACACCACTGTGGATTAATTGCATATAGTTCTTATCTGCAAATAGAATAGTAAGAGAAAAGATAAGACAGAAAGTGAGGTACAAGAGCCAGCTACTCTAAGAGTTAGAGTGGCAAGAATCTGAGGGTAAAAAGCTGCCACTCTGCTGCAACTCCTTTCTTGTTTGTGTTAACAAAACAACCTTAACATCCAATGGCTTCATCATCGGAAAAATAAAACAAAGAATTTGGATCAGAAGCTGTTTCCTCTAGTCCTATCTGTGTGGTCACTGAATCCTTGTTATGTACACATCAGTAGTCAAAAATATTCCATAGAGAATTTCATGTCTCACTGCCTAAAAATTGTATTTTCATCAGAACTATCTAGATTCCTTTCCAGACCTTATTCCATTCCTTTAAGTCACTTTGAAAGTAAAATTTATCTATCTGCACCACGTGGACCTTGCAATGCAGAATGAAGCTATAACTAATGGCTCTGTATGCAGAGTGGCCACTTACCCTAAATACAGACCAGGACTTTATACTCAAGCCTCTCTTTCTTGACTGCTCATTAACATTATTACATCAAATCCAGTACTATAGGAGAAAGTAAAAGCTATATTTCTTTTACAATGTCCCCATTTTGTGATTTAAGACAGTTTTACTTTACCCCAGGAACAAGTATTTAAAACCAGATTGAAATCCATCTATTTTAAGAGTGCTTGTTGGAATTGCTGTTTTTTATCATCTGCTTTATTCTACTGCCTTTCTGGGAGTAGAACACAGAATCTCCCTGCAAAAAGATTTCTATTGATGCAGGGTTTAGCAGTCCTTTTGCAAAAATCCAGTTCATTTACAGATCAGGATATGTGCTTCGATGAAGGCTCAATGGGGTACTTTCAAAATTTTGCTTGCTTAAATGAATCAATCATGAATCATTGTCTCCTTCTGGATTTCACATTTCCCTTTTCCACAGCTAATCTTTTCCTCCTAAAAAATTCAATGACTGAAAGAGCCTTAGTAAAAGTGCATT
The DNA here is from genome assembly GCA_013398735.1 of Nothocercus julius. Taxonomy (NCBI): domain Eukaryota; kingdom Metazoa; phylum Chordata; class Aves; order Tinamiformes; family Tinamidae; genus Nothocercus; species Nothocercus julius. Next base: position 215,713 of record VZSV01000205.1, on the reverse strand, counting down.
TTCATTTTTACAGTAGTGAAGCTATTCCTCTAGAAATGAATTTCCACAGATTATCTTACTCAGAATGAAGAGGTTACCATACTTCTTTCCCTTTTGGTCAGTGATTTTTGAGAGAAGAAAAAAGACAGGGAAAGCTAATATGATAGAGGAAGGGAAAAAAAAAAAAAAAAAGAAAGAAAGAAAAGTCTGTGATCCTGGCACTAATCCAGTAAATATGAATTCAATTTAACAGTTATAGCTACTGCCTGTGGGAAGCTTCAGGCTGGGTTTTGACTGCTAATAGGAGCTAAAACCCAGGTTACCTGCTCTCTATGTTTCTTTTAGCTCAAGTTAATAATATATATATGTATGTAGATTTTTTTTTTTTTCATGATAGCACCCATCACCTATGAAAGTTCACCTCTGACAGGGCAAACAGGACACAGCAGCTAACCGAGACTCACTAGGTTCTCTCCAAGACCCAATCATGTTTCCTACAATTGACTTCCACTGCTGAAACATTTATTTCCCATGATTTTTGCCCCACCTTTCACCACTGATTTCCCTGAAATATTGCCAAGTCTAATAGCTCCTTTCCCATCCTCGATCTGTATTCTCTGCATCTTCAGCGTCTTCCTAAAGCTTGAAATGGCCTGACTTTGACTCTCAGGGGGGCTGACCACAGGGGACATAAATCATTTTGATGCTGGCAGTGGTGTAGGACTGGGTGAATCAGTGTATTACAAGATGGATCTGAGGTACCAAGACAGCTCTGCTGCAAAAGCAGGAGCAGAACAGCAAGAAACCAGAGAATGACAGCTGCAACTGAGCTGCAAAAGTCCTAAAGGTCACAGGACTAACACCAATGATGAAACTATAGCGGGAAACTTACCACCCTGCTATAACAAACAGCAGTTTTGGAGAAAAAAGAAAAAAAAAAAAAAAAAAAGGAGAAAAAAGTAGATTATGAAGTCTACTCACAATAATACATATTCTTTTCAGTTGATGTTAAGATGTTTAATCAGGCTAAACTGCTGCCTATTACCTTGAATGCTGTAGAGATTATTACTTTGCAGAAGGAAGCTGTTCCAAGAAGGCAGCATAATACTTCAGTGCCTTGGTGGAACCTCCTACCCCTTGGAGACTGGAACTTAGAACGATGTTTTGTTTTGTTTTTCAAATTGGTAATGGCTATGCTGAGGTTTTGGCTTGGTGATCTATGTGGTCTGTTTTATCTGCACAAAGACAAAAGAAGAGGCCACCTGGAGAGGAGCAGAGTGAGCAGGCATGGTTGGATTACTATTATATACTATTTGTTCAGTCTCATAAGTAAAATGAAATTTTTAGTTAGTAGGAGAAAGTTACTTTCAGCTCTGTCTTTGCTGTAGGGACTCAAGCTGATGTGATACAGACCTGATTCTCCTGTTTTAGCTGCCATGCCATGGGATAGCGCACCATGTCTCCAAGCATCCTGTGGTGTCTGGTCCAGGGAAAGGTTATTAGCTTTCTGGTACCAATGGCCAGTGGAGCTTTTTCCCCAAGTTTTATGGTGGGCTGTTGCTCTGGGCTAGGCATCTACATGCAGATCCTTGTTGTCTCTGTTTCTATCTGGACATTATTTGGGCAGGATGGTGCAATGGAACCTTGGCCCATGTTTCTTGTTCATGAAGCATCATGATAGTCCTGTGAACTGACACACTTTGGCAAAATGGTGATGTTTGTGGCCCAGGCCAAACCAGGAAGAGCAAGACAACATGGAGTGGACCAAAGATTATAACTTTTCCAAGTATGCAGAGCAGATATTAGCAAAAAGTTGTCCATCTCAATGACTTAGTATGAGCCACAGAGGTAGGGAAATTCAGTAATGCCACACAAATTCTACTTATCCCACAGCTCTGAGTATTTTCACTTCAGGGACAACTGGATTCATTTGGGAAGTGCTAGCTCTAGCTTTCAAATGTTTTTGCTTCTTGATTTCTATTTGTTTTTCCTCTTCATTACCATATTTGCCATTTCCCATCCAGTCTCAAAAGGTTACTCTATTTAGTGCTGGGCTGCTTTCCTTCTTAGTTTTGTGCCTGTCTATGTTTTGGCCCTTGTTTTTGAGAAGAATTATTTCTCCACACTTTCAAAGCTCTTCCGTTTTCCTTCAAAATTCTTTGTTCTTGTGATACTTACCAAAAAAAAAGACAAGTAATCTCTAAACACATTACAAGTCTTACCTCTACACATGACCAATAATTTCTCATCCCTGCCTGGTGTTTACCTCTATCTGTTTATCTTTTATTAGATACTTAGTCTATTAGATTTCAAAGGCTGGAACTTTCTTTTTATTTGATGTTTGTACAGCATCTTGCAGAAAGAATTCTGTCTCAAGTTTGGGATTCTGAGTTACTACAGATAATTTTGTTTCTTTATCTTACCACAGTTCAAGGACAAAAAGAAAAGGATTTGGGTCAAGGCATTTATTGATATTGATTTTTTTTTTTTGTGATACAGTTTTTCACCATTTCTACAGAACAGATAGGTAATGGTAAACTCTAGATCTACCAGACAAATGAATTAGTATTTTGATGGTGTTACGGCTTCCAGTTCTGGTCTTGCTACCTAATAGAAAATCTGTGTCCTCTTTCTGATTTACTGATTTACTATGGAGATAATTAGAGAATAACCTCTTTTCCTCTGTAGAAAGTGTCAGCAAACTAATTCTCTAATCTTGTTTTTTTT
>VZSV01000205.1:186734-200366 GCA_013398735.1 Nothocercus julius | reverse complement strand
TTGAGGTACTTATAGACATTGATCAGGTCTCCTCTCAGCCTTCTCTTCTCCAGGCTGAACAGGCCCAGCTCTCTCAGCCTTTCAGCCTGATCTGCCCTCATAGGGCAGATGTTCCAGACCTGATCATCCTCGTAGCTCTGCGCTGGACTCTCTCCAGCAGCTCCACATCCCTCTTGTACCGGGAAGCCCAGAACTGGGCACAGTACTCCACATGCAGCCTCACCAGGGCTGAGTAAAGGGAGAGTTGTTCACCTCTTCTTGCCATTCCCTGCCAGGCATGACATGCAAATGGATATGAAAGACGGTCCTTGTCATCTCTCAGGACTCTTAGTGACCCTAAAAAAAAAACATTCTTTTCTCTCCTTTGTTCAAATAAGTCACAATTAACTTTCACATAACTGGTATGAGGGAAAGATTCTGGTTCTGTCTTTGGCCGGAGGGATCTAGCTGTTACTTGTTAAAGTGCAGTTAGGTGCCGTACATCATATTCAAAAATTGACATGACATATAGTGCTACTGATTTGCACCTTGGAAAGGTCTATTCCTCTCCGTTAAGTGAATGTGGGACAGCTAGGTCAAGTGTAAACATCTACATTTTATACATGTGAAGGTAGGTGGGATCAATTCCGCCTGTAATGTCTGCTTTTACCACCTAAGATAGTAGCTCCTCAGCTCTGCTTCTCTCCAGATTACTCTGGTTAGTGGTAATGGGAAATTTCCCCTTTCAGATGGCAAGTGGTTGCGGTCCATATTCCAAGACAACAGGCACCGTTCAGAGAAAGCAGAACTGCTCTGTGTTGCTCAAGTGAAGAGAGGAAGATGACTCATACCTAGAGATATAGGGTTAGAAATGGAGCAATACTTTGTAGAATAAAATGAGTTTGGAATAGCTAAAAAATCTCTGAATGACATTTTCCCACTGAGACTCAGAATATGGACTAAATTCTCTTTATAACTCCCACATTCATTTCTTTTTTTCTTTTAGATGAATAAAAACTTTGATACAGGAAAAGCTCAATGATTAAAAATTACAAATGCAGTGGATATGCAATAGTTAGATGCAAACATTTTTGTTATAAAAGGGTAGATGTTAAATTAAGCAGTGTTTTAATTTCATCCCGATGGAAATATTCTCTCTAGAAAGCTGGGAAATCTTTCATTTTGTAGAAGCTTGGGAATTCTGGGGAATTACATGTTTGTAACAATTGCATTCAAATGCTTATACAGCTTGGGTTAAAGCTGTGGATTTGCCTCCTGCTTGACAGGTTTATATGGAGACCAATTTTCTTCTGACCTTTCAGAGTTCTTTACGATAGATGAGAACAAGACTCAGCTTCAGCAGTAGTAGTGCTTGACCAATGGTATTTAATTGAAGGTGGTATCTGTGCTATCTTAGGTGGAAGCAGTGATCATATACATATAAGAGGGCTGAAATTGCCAATTAATCTACTCATTATTAGAGATAATTCTGTCGTTTTACTTTCAGCATGTATGTATTTTACAGCTATACCTACCAAAAGAAAGATTGCCTTGAGGAGAAATATGAGTGCTCTATAAAAGATCTTTCTAAATGGATTATATTAAAGATCAGGCTTATTTATGATCACTTATTATCTCATGTTGCTTGCATGGCTTACTTAGATTCAAAGGAATCCAATTTCCTTGGAGGAAAGATTATATTTTAAAAATATATTTTTTAAAAGGTGCTTAGAATTGGAGCAGATATAGCCTTAAGTGGTTTTAGGGAAAATTCTTCCAGAGGGAATGTAACGAAGACCATTCATTTATAGAGTGTTCACTGTTGCAGAACTGCATGAATGGAGTAATGTATGCTTACTTGCCAGGAGTCCATATCAACTCTATAAGTCACTATATCCGCTCTAAAAGTCAGTCTTTGATATTAGAAGAAAATTGTAAAAAAAATGATCAGGAAGTAACCATGTAGAGAGTCTGCCTTGTGAAATCCAAGGTGCAGCAACTCACTTCCAGTAATGCAAATGCCAGCACTTTACATGGGTGTTTCCTAGCATCTGAGGTCTTCTTCTCTAGGGAAGCCTGAAGATTACTTAGGTGATGGCACAATGGGGTAGAAAGAGAACGATGGCTCAATTTCACAGTCACGGTATTATGCTATAATAATTTCCTATACCTCTGCTAAGCCTCAGCAGTTGGCTATGTGTGCAGTTATCATGCTAGGAGAAGGCAGAAAGATGCAACTGGACTTAAACCTCTTCCACTGGCTATCCAAGCTCACATTTACTCACATTTACCTTTGGAGGGTATCTGTTAAAAAACAGTGGTTTTGTGCTAAGTTTAATTATTTTATTTTCCCTTTTCTGCTTTCTCTTGTCTGTCTCAACAGTGTTGCAAAGCTGAGACCATCAGAAGATGTCAAAGGAAGTAAACAAAATGTAAATATCATGATGACAACTCTTGAAAGGTTTCTAAAGGGTGTTCTCAGTATATTTTTTTTTTCAAAAACTTCTAATTTGCCCTCTATGATTTCTGATCATTGTCAGTTAAAAACAATCAAAATTCAGCCGGTAGCATGGATCTGGTTACAGCATCATTTGTGTAGCTGGAACTCAATTGCAGGATCAGCATGAAAGCCTTCATGGAGACTCTGAGCTGCTGGCATTATGGAGGGTGCAAGCTGTGGAAGGAAAGGAAGGAGGAGAAATATGTGCTAAAGAAGAAAAATTTTTTTTTTTTTTTTTTTTTAGTCTCTGTGTGACTATTAACTAACTCACGAGTTTCAGACTCTTTATCTTAAAAACAAAACAAAACAAAATAAAAAACGGCCTTTTTGGACTGGTAATGGCTGAGAAACACTCGTTCTTGCTGATTTCTTAAATTTGTCATTTAGAGGTCCTGGGTTTTGAAAGAACTGTTTTTCCCAGGCAGCTCTTATATCCATTTCACAAATTGATGCACAGTCTCTGCAGTCACTCAGATTGCGTGGGAAGGTGAAGCACTTACTGAACTAGCAGAGGGATTGCTCCTCCCGGTACAGATGTGCACATACTGTGTACCTTATTCTTAGATATCATCATAAAGGTTTGCACATGCTTTTTAACTAAAAGCTCAGATGGATGGAACTTGCCTGTTTTTAGCAGCATTTTAGGAGGCTGTATATATAAAAAAAAAGTTCAGTTTTATTGTTGCCGCTGAAGTGACAGATGGTAAAAGAGCATGAAGATTAGAAGATTAGCAGGAAGAATACTGTAGGAGTCTGTGCAGCTATAAATACTTAGATAATAAATAAGGTGGTAGTAATATTGCCAGTGAATATATATATATATATATATAAATTGGAATCCAGCTTGTTAAAATCTTTCTTCTTTTTAATGATGATACCTAAATTTAACAGAGCACTTTTGTAAGTATTTTTGATGGAGGAATCACTATGTGTTGCTATGGTGTTAGATTTTCTTTTTCAGGGGAGAACCATGCATTTAGTAGAGAAACCTTTACCTTGTTGCTATGCAAACACTGCATTGTATTATTACATCCTGAGAAAGTAGCACAACAATATTGCAAGTCAATATCCTGATAAGATAAATGCTTTATTTCTTGGGCCCTTCACTCAAATGTAACGCTGTAGGGATATTTAAATCTAATAAAACCTCTAGAGACCTGTCACAAAATTTCAACGAGCATGCCGTTTATGGCATTTATGGCTTAACCTGCTAATTTTATACTCGTTGCTTCATTCAGGGCCAGACATTAACTCCCAAGCAGCAAATACTTGTTTATCATTAAAATAACTACGAATAGGACAAGAAGAAATGACCTCAAGTTGTGCCAGGGGAGTTTCGGGTTAGGCACTAGGAGAAATGTCTACTTATAAAGAGTGCTGAAACATTGGAACAGGCTGTCCAGTGAAATGATGACATGACCACCCCTGGAATGTTCAAGAAACACGTAGATGAAATGCTTGGGGACGTAGTTTAGCAGGCATGGTGGTGATGGGCTTACCATTAGACTTCAGGATCCTGATAGCCTTCTATGATGGGATGACTGGCTGGACGGACAAGGGAAGAGGCATGGATGTTGTCTACTGTTACTTCAGTAAGGCTTTCAACACAGTCTCACATAACATCCTTAATGGGGAAGCTCAGGAAGTGTGGGTTAGATGAGTGGACAGTGAGGTGCATTGAGGACTGGCTGGATGGCAGAGCTCAGAGGGTGGTGATAAATGGGGCCGAATCCCATTGGAGGTCTGTGGCCAGTGGTGTCCCCCAGGGGTCAGTACTGGGCCTTGTGCTGTTCAACTTGTTTATCAATGATTTGGCTGAGGGGACAGAGTACACTCTGAGCAAGTTTGCAGATGATACCAAACTGTGTGGAGTGGATGACAATCCAGAGGGCTGTGCTGCCATTCAGAGGGACCTACACAGGATGGAGAGTTGGGCAGAGATGAACCTCATGAGATTCAACAAGGACAAGTGCAGGGTCCTACACCTGGGGAGGAATAACACCAGACCCCAGTACAGATTAGGGGTTGACCTGATGGAAAGCAGCTCCACAGAGAAGGATTTGGGAGTCCTGGTAGACAACAAGTTAACCATGAGTCAGCAATGTGCCCTCATGGCCAAGAAGGCCAATGGGATCCTGGACTGCATCAGGAGGAGTGTTGACAGCAGGTCAAGGAAGGGGATCCTGCCCCTCTCCTCAGTACTGCTGAGGCCGCACCTGGAGTATTGTATATATAATCCCCAGTATAAGAGGGATGTGGACCTTCTAGACACGGTCCAGTGCAGAGCGACCAAGATGATTAAGGGACTGGAGCATCTGTCTTATGATGAAAGACTAAGCAAGCTGGGCCTGTTTATCCTGGAGAAGAGAAGATTGAGAGGAGATCTGATCAACATGTACAAATAGTGAGAGGAGAATGTAAAGAAGATGGGGCCAAACTCTTCTTGGTGGTGGCCAGTGACAAGACAAGGGGTAATGGGTGCAAGCTGAAACATAGGAGGTTCCATCTTCTGATGAGGAAGAACTTCTTTCCTGTGAGGGTGAACAAGCCATGGAACAGGCTGCCCAGAGAGGTTGCCAAGTCTCCTTCTCTGGAGATCTTCCAAACTCGCCTGGATGTGACCCTGTGCTACATGCTCTAGGTGTCCCTGCTTGAGCAGGGGGGTTGGACTAGATGATTTCTAGAGGTTGCTTCCAACCTTTACCATTCTGTGATTCTGTGATTTCCAATCATAATGAATCTATGATTCTATCTTTAATGGGATTTTTCTCCAAGCATTTGGGATGCAGCTTGTGTTTAAAAAAAAAAAAAAAGTGGTCAAAGGTCCTTTCTAAGCTTAGCCTTTGCATGTGTAGGAGGAAGTCATGCAGTTGCTACCATATCTATCCACCCCTTGGGCTTCCATTGTGGACATGAAACACTTGAACTCACAGCTCCAGGCCTGGGCCAGCCCAGCAAATGTGTGATGGTCCAGCCAGGATATAAAATTAATGATATAGGTTTACATGACTTTTCCACCAGCTTACATATGAAAGATTTATGGTACTTTTTGTATAATTTGTGCTTGGAAGGTGGGTGGCTTGGTTCCTGGTTTAATGTGGACTGTTTAGGTGGATGAAGTCAAATCCTGTACTTACTGGGGCTGAGTTGAATTATTGTATCTTTAAGCTGATTCAGATGAGAACAGCACTGAGCTTGCAGATTTTTTTCAGATACTTATTAGAAATGTGGAACAGCCCTCAATGTAAAGCATCCGTACCGAGAAATCAATTTAGCACAGATATAGAAAAAAACAGTTGCAGGAGGTAATTACAGAGCATTGCTTCCAGCAACCTTTTGTAATTGGAGATCTTTGGAAAATTGGGCCCTTCCTCTTCTCCCCCCTTATTGCATAAAAACGACTGTCGTGCCACACTTGCAATACTGCATCATTAACCTTCTTCATGCTGTATCTGCCAGGGCAGTTTCAGAATGACACAAAATGTGTCACCAATTAGCCCAGGCACTAATTACATTTTTCTCTTGCTTTATATAGAAACCATAACCAGGCCATGAAGAGAAACAGCCCACCCCATCTTAGGAGTTAGTGAACACAATGAATAAGATTGGTTCCACAGCCAATCTCCTTCGATTTACTTCATTAACCAATGAACTAATTAGATCGCTTCCTGCTAAAAAAAGAAAAAAAAAAAAAAAAAAAAAAAACAAACAAACAAAAAAATAGTTTCTGGGGGGTCTTATTTTAGTTGTTATAGAGTCTGTCATGATTTTTTCAGAGCCTCTTCAACCCATTTAATAATGGAATAAAAATGGAAAGGAAAAACAAACAAACAAACAGTGCTTAAATAGTAAATATTGAGAAGAACCTCAGCAACCCTGAAACTTTAAAGCTTTCATCCAACTTCTGTCCCTGTTTCTTTTCTCCTGCAGGGCAACTGTTTTCACTGTGTGGTGGTTATTTCTTTTTCACATTCCTCTGAAGTGTCTATTCAGACACCATCTCCAGAGTAGTTAGGCTGCTTAGCTGATGTAAAGTGACAGCTGTTTTCCTGAAAAAGAATAAATAAAAAGAAAGACAGCAAAAATCAGAAACTGAACTCAAGATTCTTAGCTTCAGTGTGTTTAGATCAACTCTCTTTAGACAGGCTGAGTCTTGCCTGAAATGACCTACTCATGAATGTAGTGATTTCAGGGATGGCCTCATGGGAGCCATCCTTGTGGATAAATTAATACTAGGAAATTGTTCTTGGATATCATTGCTTTCAAGATTTCAGCAATTCTGAAAGCAGGACAAGAGCATTGCATTCCCTCAGCTGAGGATTGGGCAAGACACAACCCTGTATGGCCAGAGAGCTTGTGCAGCCCCAAAAGCAGAGCACATGATATAGGAGCTTTTTGCTTAGAGGAAGGAAGCGGAGATGCCTTTAAGTGCCGTAGGACCCTCACATCTCAGCTCCATAAATGAATTTTGGTGGATGGTGAAGGAACTATCGTCCATCTGTAGGATGTACAATACCATATAACTCCAAAAGAAGAGGAGTTTCCTTGCTATCTTTTGTTTTTGTCTTCTATGATACTTTAAGATACCGTGAACTTTAGCAGAGATATGTCCTTAGGGATGTCACAGGCACATAATGCCAAACACTTTTCCACAGACACCTCCTTTTCATCAAACTCCAAGATAGTCATTAAGTAAAGACATATTTAAGCATGTTGTTCTCTGTTCAGAGAACTAGGGAAGGATGATCACAGAATATATTATAATCTAAATAAAGACATAAGGCAGGGTCTCTTATTAGATGTGGTCAGCACACGGGAAGGCCTAATATCACCCAGGCACCTGCTTCTCAACTTTATTGATCCAGGCAATATCTGTTTCATTGTTTCATACATGCTTCATTGATAAACACAACCTGCAAAGTCTTTTTTTTTTTTTTCCCCAGAAACAATTTTAGTTGCTTTTATTTGTCTACATTTGAGCTAAAATAGCTGTCTGCAGATAAAGAACATTGAAATATCACTGGCTTAATGTGCACTATGCACTGCTGTCCGAGGAAGAAAAATAACTTTTGTATGCATTTTTCCAGCCATCCGCGTTTTCATTTCTCCAGTGAGTTCTGTACACCATTCCCATAATTTACTACAACAGTCTTTCTATGACTTTGCTGCTCATCCTACAAACAGCCTCTCTTGAGCAAATTTCCTTTCACAAAGACTGCAAGATGTATAAAGCCTTGGTTTCCTTCCCAAGCACAAATCATCTATTCAGAGTGACTATGAAATAAAATTTCATCTTCTTTCTTTATTTTTAATAAACACTCTAGATCTTTCATCTGAACTGCTTATAAATTTGAGAGAGGAATGTCACGGTCTTGATTCCTGAAACTTACTAGAAGACAAACAATTATTATTGCTTTCTAAGTTCATTTCTTTCTCCAGGGCAAGATCTTTTGGCTGCTGTTTCTCTTGTGACATTTTCTTATGGTATAGGTATAGTAATTGAGTTCATTAAATAGCACGATGGGTTGAGGCTAATGCTGGTGAGAGAGCAAAAAAAAAAAAAAGTTCTGAACCTCAGAACTACATGTGATTTAATGTTTTGTCATTACTAAATTCTCTGACCAGAGAACAGGAACACTTCTATGTAAAGAAGAGATATACCAACACCTTGGAGACTTCTAAGCACAGCAAAAATGCACAGTGTCAGCAGTTTCTTTCTCTAAAGTGTCAAGGTGCTTGGGTTGCTGTGCTGGCAGCTTTGCCCACTGAATTCAAAACACCAAGAGCAACTTCTACTGGGTTCCTGGTGCCTTTATCTCAGTTCTTCTCTCGTATGGAGCAATCTTTTTCTTTCCTGCATTTCCTGCATTTCCTTTCTTCATCAGAATATTATCTGAAAGATTTGTTGCAATGCTAGTTTTATTTGTGTCTAAATCCAATGGATCAACTTTTGCCCTATGTTAAACTGCTAAGGAAGAGTCAGGGGTTTGGCAATATGCCATAAAATATGTCATGGAAAATCAGATATTGCCATGGAAGTCATGGAGTAGATTTGGGATTTCTAGGTGCTCATTGCCAGAACCTTCCTATAGTTAAAAGAACAGTAGCTATCAAGCATCCAGGAGAATGTTTCAATTGCCTTAGTGTAAGGTCTTTATACAGTACCATGAATTCTTTTTTTAAAAAAAAATGAGTAGATAAATAAATATAACTTTGAATGGGATAAACCACAATAAGCAAATTACATTTCAATTTCCTTAAGGATTTCCTGCAGGCCAAGTTGTTCATTTATATATATATATATATATATATAGAGAACATCAGCACTTTTGAAGATTGTAGCTCATCAGAAGCCAAGGGGAAGTTTTAAGGTGTTTTCTCCAAGGTTGTTACAGGAATCATCCAAAAGCTACAGCCTGCAGACTGCTCTCAGTTACACTGGGCGCAAGAGGAAGAGCCTGCATTCTCCTGAAGACGAAAGCACTATTTTTGCCACGTGCAGTGTGACATAAATGATGCAAAGTCCATGTGAACTTAGACATGCTCTTAGGTCTGCTAATGAATGCGATGATAGTAAAGCAATCTGGCTGTGTCGCAGCAAGCGCATGCTGATGTCAGTGGATTCCCCACTGTTCAAACTGCTTCCACTATTTTTTTTTTTTTTTTAATCACACTGCTCGTAAAACTGAAGTCAGTTTAGAAGGGGAAAATAAAAATGCCACACAGCAATTAGGATGCTTACCTTTGCTGCTGGAAGACAGGAGCAGGAAGTTTCTGTTCCCCTTGCGCTGTGTCTCCACATCTTCAGCTCCCAAATTGCCTATATCAAATGATGGGAATCAGTCTGCTGTAAGTAGTTCCTCACCTGCAATGGATGGCAGGACTTTTAACCGTGCTTAAGTCTCATAGCTTAAAGCTAAAGTCTTATTATTGCTGTTGTATTTTTAAGAGTCTTCAAAACCGAGGAATGAGGTTCACTCTCTGTCCCCAAACAAGAAGACCCAAACGAACTTTAAGGCTTGTTTTATTTTTTATTGCTTACAGGATGATTTTTCTCCCCTGGAATTTGGAAAGATGACAATGGATAAAACTGGAGGTATGCTTTGGGGAATGGATCTTGGCACAATGGCTATATTACACAGTTCTGTGACCATCCAAATAATAGGACAATCACAACCAATTGTGCTGCATGAGAGCTGTAATAACAGAATATCAGTATCAAGAGTTAAAGGGACCTTCTTGGATCAGTCTGACATTATCAGATATATTGAATTTTAATGTCCCACCACTTATCTGTGCAAAATCTTTCTTATGCTAACCATCAGGAGATCACATCAATCCTGCTTTTGCTGTCATTATGTATGCAGCATCTGGCATGCGGAAAAATACACTAGCATGACTTGCATATACCCTGGGTTGGTGGACTGATACGTTTGACTGTGAGTTGAGCTAAATTTTGGTGGTATGGACAAGTATTGTTTCTCTCTTTAGCCTGGATAACTCAAATTTTCACCAAGCCTGTTAGCTCAGCACTCATCTCCTGCTTTCTGCCCCAGCTCTCCAAGTAGTAAAAAGTCTTTATGTTTGTCAGGTCAGTAAAAAGCAGAGCATCATCCTGTTTATTTTATAGCCAACTTCATTAGCAAGAAACAGCAAGGACTGAAATACAGGGCTGTAAAAACCCAGCTTAGGTTTGTAATGTAATGTAATTCAACTAATTAGTCCACTTAAACTTTTTAATGTGGTCTCTTGGTTTCCAAAGTGCTAAAACACTGGGCAAATGGCTGTTCTACAGATTTTCACTTGCTTGGCATTCTGGGTTTTATCATCAAAGAACAAGGCGTACCTTAATATTTTTATTATGCCAGAATTTCAGCTGGTACATGTTGACATGGCACCCACCGAGTCAGCGTAAACATGTCACTATATACCAGGTGAACCTTGAGTCACATTTCACTAACACATCTGAGAGAACTTAGCCATCCTACTTGTTCAGACATGTTGTCTTCATTTTTCTCTAATGCTAGAAAACTGGCTAGAGACACAGGCTGATAACTTCATAACAGATTCTCTTGCACTTGTGTTGTGCAGTTCCTGTGGTCAGAATTAATAAAGCTGAAACTTTTATCACAGGAGAAGATGCTGAGATTCCTGGATTCATTGTAATCTAGTAGGCATTTGTGACCATTCACAGTAGCAGGAGACCTAAGATTTCTGGTCAACTGATAACCATAGGCAAATGGATAAAATGTTCAATCCACATAGACTCTGTGCAGAAAATGTGGACATAGTAAAAAAAAAATGTATACATATAAAAGTCAGGCTAAGCTAAGTTCATCTGTTAGTATTTCATTACATGTCACACATACAAAGCTTATATAGGTCATTTTTAAATAATTACAAAAACAACTAAACCAAATCTATGTGCAGTCTGACAGGATTCTGAATTTTAATTCATTTCAGTCAGATTTTCTAAATTAGAGGTTACCCCAAAATACATTGAATATTCCTAACATTCCTAAGTATGCAGATTAAAGAAGCTGAGGGCTTATTCTTCTGCAATGAAGACTTATTTAGATGTTGAGGAGTATTACTACTAAAAATAATCTAATATCTTTTAGGATTTGGATTCTTGGGCTGGAAATCTCATGAGATCATTTTCACAATTCATGTATTTTATTACCAGGAGAGATAACAACAATCATCTGATATGAGCTCCAATGTAGAACAGATTTCTCAAATAAAATTCTTACATTTCCAGAATATAAAACATGATTTTTTCTTTAAGATATTTGTCTTAATAGACTGCTTATACCAGAGGATAGCTTTCATATTTTATTCAACTTGAAACATATCCATTCTGCCTCCTTCTAAGTTTGTTTGAGAGACTTGCAAACGAATTAAAGGATGTGTTTGGACATAGTATTGATTCTATGACAATTTCTTTCCCTACAGAAAGTTGCAATAAAGCTGAATTTCTTGCACTATTTATTCAGGTCTGGCAAGAAAACAATTTCCATTCTGTGGGAGAAGAGAAACAAAGAAAATATAAAGCAAAAGCATTTCAAAACATGTTATTTTTAATCAGATTGGATCCCAAGGCAATTGTATGCAAAGCTCTATAAGGAATTGCTAATGTTCTCTAAACAACTTTCAAAGAAAGAGGACCACACAGTTTCTTAACCGTATAAACATTTATGTCTGCAAAATGCTTAAAAGTGTTCAAAGTGTCTTTCATAGCCTTTGGAAAAGAATGTGTAACTTGTAGGCAAAACTGTTTGGGTAGGATTCATGTCACCTAACCTTACCCAACAGGAATACAGGTCTCTAGTTAAGCTGAGCTCTCTCTACAGTCGGTAGGGAGAGAACGTTTTTGTTACTCTCATAATAGTCAAAACATGTAAGCAAGACAGAGTTTGTAAAGAGACATAATATTTTTATCACGACTTATGCAGTTGGAAAAGCCTTTATTCATCTTTCAGTTACTCACACTTCTCTTGGGATCTGAAACTAAAGATGGAGAAAAAAATGCACTTCTGGTGGATGATTCATCCCCTTCCTGATATAGATAGGATGACTCACTCTCTGTAGGTGCCTATTCCCCTCCATTGACCGTAGAAGTATTCTGGAAGACACTCTTAACTCTAGACATGTAACTTTAAATGGAAAAAAATAGATGGATAACAGAGACCTCACCTTGCAGTGATTGGGGTTTTCATATGAGCACTCTTCCTTCCAACTATCGCATCAGTTCAGGTGCAAAATCTGAGTATAATATCATCTCAGTTATTTAAATAGTGACAATTTTCAGTTCAGATTTCTCAGTGTTTGGAGTGACCTATAGATTTCTCTATATCCCCAGAGCTCCAAAAATTCCACTGTTCTCCTGGAAAGTAGACATCTAGAGAGCTTGCCATCTATCCGAATACTTGCAATCTATTTGAATATTTGTCATCATTTCTCCATCATCCTTCTTCTTGTGGTTGGTTGAACTACAGGAGCTGACTGGGAGGTCAAAACAAGAAAAACATCAACTAAAGCTTCAGCAATTCTTTCAGAGTCCTTGGTAAGTACTGTACTGTATTTCAAGACCCTTCTAAGTTTCTTTTTCCACTCTGGGCATGCACTGTAGAGACAAAGATAGAAGCTAGGAGCAAAGCCTCAATAAACATTTTGTATGGGTACTGACAGAGTGGAGAGAAGCCAAGGCAGAGCAGTCAGGATTTCTCATGAAAGTCAAATGTCTCCAGTCTTCCTGCCATGCTTACTGGTGCACATTCACTGCAGCTGATTAGGTTCATGTACCCTAACTAATGTACCTGATGAGAGAAGGCAAGTGCTGCAGAGCATTACATGGTTGACTGGAGAGCCAAGCTTGGCTTGGCTTGCCCTGCCAATAGTGGGCCTGTTTGCTTAATTTTGAGGATAACTGCTTGGCAATTGCTAGGGTTGCATGTGAACTGTAGGTTGGGGGTGGGGAAAATGAGTTAACTTTTAGTTAATTTTGGTCTTAATTCCTTTATAATTAGATAATTTGCTATTAGTGATGAGATGTCATGACTCCTAATTTTTTTTTTTTCCTATCCTTTCCAGCCAGCTATTAAGCTCAGAAATGCCTGGGCTTTGCTTCTGCTGTAAATTTTCCTGAAATTTAGGATATATGCATTGCCAAGTGATGAAGGGGCAAGGAAATCCTATAAATGGTGGGATGCAGAATGCAACTGTTAGAAGAATGGTTTTGTGGTTTAAGACTCTGGTCATAATCTCAGCAGGGTATAATTCCTCTCTTCTTCCTATCTGCTTTGTGATTACTAGAATGTGCGTAAATCTCTTCAGACTTTCTTCTGAAACCAAAGCAATGGGTACCAAAGTATATATTTTTCTAGGCTGTCTCCACTGCCTTCATGTTATTGTCATCTCCCTGCTTTTATTCATAAGATACTTGTCTTTTCCTCCTAGCACCCAGACTATAAGACAGCCCTCCTACTACCACCCAAATCAGTCTTTTTTTCCACTTTCTATAGGCACTTAGTACATTCTCTTTCTCCCATGTACACCACATTTTCTCACAAGGAACTGCAGTCGTTTGCCCTTATGGGCCTCATTCTTTGTAACAGGGATAGGACCAATTGTATTGTCCCATTCAAACTTCT
>VZSV01000205.1:140706-151236 GCA_013398735.1 Nothocercus julius | reverse complement strand
CTACAACGGACTTCTCTTTCGGAGAAGCTTCTCATTCACCTTCTCATGCAGCTTTAAGGTCTGTGCATATGAACTGGTTGCCATGGCTCCTGTCATAGTTATTAGGGAGCTAGAAAATAAAGTGGGGTTCAGGACATGATTCCCTTCTGACCAAGCGCAAGCTGCTGCTTTAGGAGAAGGCGCATCAAGGCCTCTTTTTCATGGACTATATTAAGTTACCTTCTACTAAGTACCAAAGGAGCCTCTGTTGACTTTTTAAAGTAGTGATAGCTACACCGTAGACACTAATATTTTATCAGATGGGCCTAATACCCTGATCATATTTAGATCTAGGTAGTGGAGACCTCTATAGTGTCAACAGCCAAGCACCTCAAGGATCTAATTCATTTCATCCTGAACTGGACATCTAAAATGAATCAGATGAATCTCAAACTACTCATTTGTTTTTGTGGTTGTGGGATCCCAGGGTTGTGATTCATCTGCCTTAGGGTGGATATATATATATATCCTTTTGAGAACTTTATGGCCTCAAATTGCCCCAGGGGAGGTTCAGGTTAGACATTAGAAGGAATTTCTATATGGAAAGAGTTGTCAAGCATTGGAATAGGCTGCCCAGGGAAGTGGTGGAGTCACTGCCCCTGGCACTGTTCAGGAAATGTGCAGATGAGGCATTTAGGGAAAGGTTTAGCAGATTATGGTGTTGAAGGCTTTGCAGTTGGACTCAGTGGTCTTAAAGATCTTTTCCAACCATAATGATTCTATGATTCTATGACTGGCATGAGGCTGTGCTGGTGACTTGTGAGTTAGGCTGCCCTTGGATCACTAGCAGTGTTTTGGGCTTTTGTTTGTTTTTAGCTGCTAAGCAGCTAATATATGTACTTTGGCCTGGATTTAAAGCTGACAGGCTAGGTCAAACATGTACTGAGGTATACATTAAACACCATATTGGGTCATTACGTGGTAAAGTTGTAGTATACCACCATAGTAACATGTTTGGGAATATCTTTCATGGTCATGGAACAAGAATTAGGTGCAGGACATACTGAAATGCCACAGGAAATTACCCAAAACCTCACGAGTTTTGTACTTCCCATTAGGCATTCATAGGTCTCTTAAGGCATCATAGTTTTGGCTTTTAGGCCTGAA
This sequence comes from Nothocercus julius, assembly GCA_013398735.1. Classification (NCBI taxonomy): domain Eukaryota; kingdom Metazoa; phylum Chordata; class Aves; order Tinamiformes; family Tinamidae; genus Nothocercus; species Nothocercus julius. The sequence goes on along the minus strand of VZSV01000205.1, from coordinate 150,090 downwards.
CCTCTGAATGATTGCAGCCAAAGTAAACTGAAAATCCTCAGCACAGAGAGAACGGGGATTTGTGACTGACAAAAGAAAAGAGACAGAGCAAGATTTCTTTGCATATTGAATAGGGAGATTTTACATCTAGCCCAAGCTCAACAAGCTCTTGTTGAAAAAAGTTCTTGAGCCTCTCTCCAAAACCAAGCACTGTTAAGATAGATCAGTTTCTGAAATTAAAACTTTATTCTCCAATTGAATTATGTGGTTCCTTCTCAGCAGATGGGAAAGTCAGGAATTTTCAATTTTGTTTAATCAACAACACCTTTTCGAAAATATGTTTTTTAAGCCTAGCTGAAGCATAGTTGCAGAAATATTTTCTTTTTTTTTTTTTTTAAATAGTTAAAGCATCTATGCTTCAAACACTATTTACTTCCCATGGTAAAGCAGTTTTCAAAGTCCTTGATTTCTTGCAAAGATCACAGATGCCCATATGCACTGGAATGCTGATTGAGATGACCTTCCATATCTGCACCCCATCAGCCTTTTCTCCTTTCTCCTGGGAAGAAGACTTGTTTATGAAATTATGTTTTCAAAAGAAGAAGCAGCCAGAATTTTGATTAGCCTAGCAGTTTGCCCTTTGGTAAAGGAATAAGAATGACACAGGAGCCAAAGTTTTAATTGCATTGGCAATTTGCCCCATTCATAAAAGATCAGGAGAAAGAAAGATTCAGGCCAGGCTTAGAAGCAGTCACCGTGCATATGCAGAGTTAGTGTTTACTCTGGCTATGGTTTAAGAGACTCTATCACAATGAACAATTTTTTTTTTTTTTCATGAGTATTAGCACACAAAACAGCCCTATGACTCTGTCACTGACTAACAATTTCTTTTCAGGTATATAGCTCTATGTGTTTCAGAAGATCCTGGGTAATTTAGCTGCACTGGAGACCCAACCTGAACATTTTCCTGTGCAGCTCCCTCCTATCTATAGATGTCGTGACTACCTATTTCAGGTAACCTACGTCAAAAGCATTACAGATTAAAAAAAGAAACGAAAAAGAGAGGAAAGGAAGGAGAAATAAAATTATATAAATTTAAATAATTAATAAAATATAAATTTAAAGTTATTTTCCTTGCCACTATAAAGCTATTTGAGAAAATTCTTCTTCCTTCTGAAAAGAAGGTCAAATTTCAGAGCACACTTGGTCATCTTGAACTTGTGTGTCTTCTGATCTCATTGTCTGACTGCATCTCAGGTCTGCAGAACTCACCATATTATGAGGAATAGCCTGTTTTTTGGGGTGTGAAGGCTGGACTGCTGGCCCAATTTGTACTGATCCATCCAGACTGTGTCAACAAGAGGCTGAAATGGATTGCAGGAACACTTTGAACCTCTCTACCCAGAGCTCTGCCTGGGGCTTATGGCTGGCAACACAAGGTAGAGGATGAACCCAGATGTGAGAATAGGCATAAATTAATGGCATCATTCAAGAAATGAAGGCACAACTCTCACACTGCGTGTATCAAGATACCTAAACTGAAATCATTAAGAATCATTGAATTATTGATGCACCTGTTGTGATTAATAAGACACCAATGACCAAGTGTCATTAGACAAGATATGGAAACAGGAGTGTGTTATATCCTTACATGAAAACACAACTTATCTGAATATATTTAAGATTCCAATGTGAGAAATAATGCAATTAGTCAAGATTGTTTTGAAAATAGCTAAGAATCCCTAGGTTATCCCAACAGGCTAAAGGAAATCTAAGTAGAGTTAAAAAGTCGCAATTAATGGCCCTGCTGTGAGGGAATAAAATAGAAACTGAACTCTTTTCAAAGCAAATGAAACCAAAGGCAAATTACTTATCCCTGCTGTTAATTTTGTCATCTTAATTCTTGATGGAAAGTTTCAGATTTCCTTTACCATAAATACTTTTTCCTCTATTAGTTTGAATTACTTTAAATAAAATAAAATGCCACTACATTTCAAACATCTTTATACTAGTTCCAGGCTTCTTTATAGCTTTTTTGGAATTATTACATATTCTACTCTATATTTTGGAAAACATGGGCTTTTTTTTTTCTTTCTTTTTTTGGTCTTATTAGTTTGAGTATCTCAGACATATCTAAAATTCCTTATATTCTCTATATTTAGAAAAACCTTTTTTTTTTTATGTAAGAGAAAAATCATGGGGGGTAAGCTAAGCAGAACTGAGATAAGTGTAATGGATCCCTATTACAGTAAACACATTTTGTGCTTAAGGTCTTTCAATATATTACAATGTAATGTAATGCATTTCAGTTCTTCAGTATCATTATAAATTTTCTGTACTTAGGATGAAGGTTTTCCAGGTCTCTGCCTGAGGCTAAAATGTTTTTTCAAGTTGCCTGTCTGGTTGGGTTTTTTTTATGTTATAACTCAAAAATATGACAACTGTTTTCAACAAGGAGACTAAAGGAAAACGTACTCTTTTTCTCCACATTAGAAAAATAAAAATAAAAAAACCCTACTTTGTCAACAAGGTTATTTCATCCTGTGTTGTGGCTTGGAAGCTGGTAGTGGACCTGCTATAGTTTCAGGGTTATGACTTCTACCTGAAAGTCCACTAGAAATTAATTTTTCTTGAACTAGCGCAGTGTCCGCTGCAAAGTAATGATGTCTCTGCATCCCAAGAGCTGAAGAGAGCTGACAGAGCCATACAGCTCACTCTCTGAATATCCCATTTGCATAGAGTATTGTGCAAATCCCCTCAATGACCACATGAACCCTGGTGAAGTTGCAGTTGCCTGTTGCTCATAATAATATCTTCCAGCAGCCAGAAACACTACTCTTCCTGTGGCTTTTCGAAAGCTTTGGTGGACTCAGTTCTCAAAATGAGGTGGTAGAGGCTTGGATGGGATGAACAAAAGCAGAATCAAGGGAAGGTTAGTTAAAAAAAAAAGTAAGGGAAGTCAGAGTAAAGGCTGGGAGATGAGAGTGGAGCATAACTTGGATGTGAATCAGGAAGATGATAGACATGACTCAAGGTCTGGGGACAGAAGAGCCCCTTGCCATGTCAGAGAGTTTCAGTATAGCACCCAACACTGAATAGAGGTGCCCTCAGTTTGCTCTCGCTTGTCACCAGCAGGGATGGACATCAGTGAAGAGGGGTAAATTCTGGATTTATCTCCTCTTTAAACAAATGCCATAAAAATGCAAAATGGAAATAGTGATGTTGAAAAAATAGTGTTGAAATAAATACTAGAATTTCAGTATTAGCCTTTAAAAGGTAGAGAAAAACAGCAGTAAAGTCTATTGTGCAATCTTTAATTATGTTTTCTGATGTCCTCTATAATCAGATAATCACACAGTCAATTCTTTCCAGAAGCATGCCCAATGACGAATGGAAGGATGAAGCTTTGGGGTATATATGGGGGTATATATGAGGTATATATGAGGGATGTGCACTCTTTTTGTATTCCTGTTTTTAACTCTTGATGGTAGAATTTTATTTTATATTTTATTTTATTCAATTTGTTTTGTTTGTTTAGTTTAGTTTAGTTTTATTTTAGCTCCTAATTCCCTATCCAATCATATCGTGTCACATTAAACTATTCCTGCAAACACTTTGCTAGCCTTTCAACAAATCTCACATCAGCTTTCCTCTGAATTCAACCTCAGCTGTCAGGTGTATTCTTTCCTTAACTACACCCCCCAAAATTTACATATATATATGAAGCTCTACTGACTTAAGCTTCAGGCTAGTCCTCTTAATGATCTCCTCTAATGCAACTAATATTGATTTGTTGTCTGCCACTGTTATTATAATGCCAGCATTGACTGTCCCTCTCTCTCTGGGCTCTCTTTTCTCTGACAGGATGAGACTGCCCTCCTTTTCACAGCAAATATTAGACTTACTCACACTGAGATATATCCATCCCATGGATGCCTTAGGGACCTAAGTGGACAGATCAGCATCAGTTCTACACATCTTCTCCCCATTCTGTACTTCTTTCGCAAACTCCTTCCTTTCTTTTGAGCTCATTTATTACAGCTAAAAAATGGTGAGATTTGGCTCTCACCAAATGCTTTTCTGATTAGTAGTAGAGGAGATACAATTCTTCCCATTAGCTTCAGGATAAGTGGACAGTCACCTGGCTTGGTACTCTGATTCTCTCTCTCTATGCAAGCTCCATCTCATCTTCTGTGCTCCAACCCAACAGAGACTCAAGGTGTCTCTTGTCCCTAGACAAGGTAGTGAGTATTTAGTGGCTGGATGGGATGTCCTAGCTAGAACACAGGCTGTGATTGATTGTATGCTTCAGGGCAAGTCCAGTCAAGAGTTTGGATGCCTCCTTCCACTCCACTTTCCTTATGCCATCCTGCTCCTCTGCTAGAAATTATTGCACCCTCACACTTGCCTGTACAATTTCTCATGGTGTCGCTCTCTGGTCAGTTCTGCTTCCATGGCATAGGTCAGAAAACTCAGCAATCGAAAGCATTAAGGCAGAGTTAGCTGAAGTTAATAACTACTTACCTGGCTAAAGCTGGGAGTGTAACAGCACCTCTTATGCTGAATAACTTGACTGTATTGTGAGTTTTTTAATGTGTGTTTGAGCAGAGATGAAAAGCTACATAAAAAACAAGACTCCACCAGCGTCAGAGGGCGCTGAACATTTGGTTTGGGGGGAAAATCTGCCTTAAGAAATATCACAGATGCTGTGGTTCTTGTTTTATTTTGTTTTATTTTTCTTTTCTTTTTTTCATATATATGTCGGGTAGCCTGAAAACCACAAAAAACAAACCCTTTGAGTTAGGTATTTCTGGCAGGTAACAAGCGTATGAATGTTTCAAAACCTGATATGTATTTAATTGCACATACAGGCGAAACAAGAAGAAACATATTAGCTCATGATGCTGCAGACAACCATGCTGGAAAAACTACTGCCTCATTTTCTTATGGATTTTTTCATGCAAAATGAGACATTTAACCTTGATCTTCCAGATGATCAAGAAACTCCCATGAATTGCAATTGAAATCCATTGCAAGAATTTTTTAAATCAAACTCAGCTGCATAGAAATCCCCAGGATGGGAAAGAAAATGTTAGGCATCAAGTAAGCATATCGTCAAGGAAAACAGTTCTATCATTTTTGTTAAGGAATCATTTCCAAACTCCTCTTGGGCCTGAAGACTTCTCCAAAACAGGAATTTCATTTAATAGCTATATCATCTCTCCCTTAAAAGACTAGAGCTGACTTTTTTTTTGTCAAAATCTACTCCTTTCCCTCGTAAAATCAGAATCTGATGCATGCAAATTACATAATATGTACTTTCTTTCACTTTCATGAGTAAGATGCGATCCAAGAGTCAAAGTTCAAATGTTACAGAAGATGAAAACATTGATGAAAGTAATGTGAAGGAAACATGAGTCCCATTTTTTAACTGGCATAAGGGATTGGAGAAGAATCGAGGAAAGATAGAATATGAGTACAAGAACTCAAGGAAAAAAAAAAAAAATCAATGCCCTGTTAATATCAATGGGCTTCTCCGAATTGCTTTTCTCCCAGACAGAAAAGTTTACTAAATAAATGTTGTCTAAGACATTGAATAATATTCACTGAAGTGCCAAAAAGATTGGTGCCTCTAATATGAGGACAAATTAGTTTTATATCATATAAGACCTAGTTCTGAAAAATGTTTTCTGGAAGTTTTCGGGGTTTTCTCAAAAAGGCTGAATTAATTTAGTTAAACGAGTTAAATGAATAGCAGGTGGAAAAATCTCTACATTTCTATTCTGGAGATGGGAAGATCTACCTTTATTTAACTTACTTACTAATATTTTCTTATCTTTGCTCATTAGTTTTTGGGTGGTGGCAAGAATGAAAGGAAATGTGTGGTAAGTATGTTACTTCTCATTAATCAAAGGGAGGTCACCAATTCTTAGTTCCAACGCACCAAGTATCTTGCTTCCACAACATCTGAAAGGCTCTCATATTTTGATGAGGCAAATATTGCAGTTTTGGGAAACAGTGACAGCTGCCCCCTGTAAGAGAGTCTAAATGGATCTCAAACAGATTCTCCATTTAATTCATCCTCCTTGGGAGGAGGAATAGTATGCTCTGAGACACTTTTGAAAATAGACTCCCAATACACCGAAGCCCTAGTGTCTTTCCAAACTTCAAGATTAGTAAAACTGTGCACATAATAACGGCACACATATCAATTCTGAAAGCCTTTCCCCGTCTAAAGTTGGTCAATAATTGCATAGCATCAGATAAAATCACTAGCTGTTCTTCCTGACACATCTTCAAAACACAGCCTTCAAACTTGCCACTTTGTGTTAATGAATCAGAAGCGGAATCACTGAACCAGATTTGTAGCTGGTGTAGGCTTGAGTGTCACTTAGCTGATTTACACCTACTGAAGATCTTTTTTTGCATACCGTAGATGTGCAGCAAGCTTTTCTGGACATATCTGTTCTCTCTTTATTACTGTTAACATCTTCATCCACTTCAAAAGCAGGTCTATGCAGCACTACACCTAATAGATGGAAGCAGATTATTGACGGGTTTGCTTGTTTCTCACAGTCTCCAAAGGACAAGCAATTCTGGTCTTTTGGGAGTTCATTTTTTCAGTGAATGCTATGCCAGTGTGTCATGGCCCCTGTACTCCTTGCAATATTCTATCTCCTTGGGGCTGCAGCAAGGCCTATCATTGCTCCAGATTTCTCTCCTAGCTCAACTGCAGAAGTACATGTTGGTGGTGCAAACTGTTTTGAAACAAAACATGTCTCACCAGTTGTCCAGAGGAATGATTAGGAATCCCTGTAGAATTTGGAACACTCGATCTTTACAGTGAGTGAATATGTCTGCAATATTATTATTAAAACATTTAAAACAAATATGGGATCTACAAATAAACATTAAAAATAAAGTGTTTAGGGATAATCTTTCTGCTGACTTCTGTTTGATTCAGAATCTGTGGTTCAATCAGACATGAATCTTTTCTTATGTTCTAGTTCTGCTCTTCTCATAAATACTGTGTTCTTTCTCTGCTTCTCTTGTCCCTATTTAACAAGCCCAGAGATTAATTTGCCTCGAAAATTCAGCCTCATTTCACTCATTACCCTCTGTAGAACAGAATCTCCTTTTTTTTTTTTTTTCCTGCGGCTGTATTATTAATGATAAAATACTTGCATTTCTCCCTGTGTCTATATAATATACATATGCTCAGCAGCCTTCTACAGAGTTATAAAAAGCTTCCACTTGGTCCTTGTGACCTTGTCACCAGAAATTGCTTTTAAATTCTGTGCCATTTGAACAAACACAGCAATTCACTTTCATGTTCCTGCAAATATTCAAGGAAAAAAAAAAAATCTACAGTAAGCAATATTTGTCCAGGATCATTCTCGCTTTGACATACACTTTTCTTCACTTCCCTTTGAGGCTGAAGTTGAGGGAATTCACTCTGTTGACATGTGATGGATTTGTTAAATCACACTTTCTTGGAAACATCTGCTCTGCCCGGACTCCACAGCTGAGCCGAAAAATGTTGTGCCTGGAGAAGAGTAACAGATAGATTTGCTCTTAAGTAAAGTTAATTCAGCGAACTATTGAATGAAGAGACATTGGACTGAAAGAAGTCCCGTCAGTATTTTAGCCTCAAGTCCACCCACTCTCTCAGATACATTTGTACTGTACTATTAAGCGTTTTCGTCTAGGCCAAAGTACCAGATGAGCTCATCCTCTACAGAGGATGACTGAGTTTGGTCTAAAGAAACTTCTTAGTGAGAACCAAAGGGTTTTCTGGGTTGATGGCTGACAAGTATTGATGGCAGGTTTGAAATGATTTTGCCTGACAGAAATGGACTTTTCTCTCCACACGACTGTGGGTTAACTTAAGTACTCCCAGAATGTTAAGCAATATGGTAGGCAACAAACTGGGCCTGAGTCCTTGGTGTGCTCTTCTGGTGGTGGAGGCTTGCCACCTCCATAGGTGCATTAGCTCAAGACGACTCAGTAAATTTAGGGAAGCAATTATTCCCCTTTACTAAACGCTACATCTGGAATGAAGTGTCTAGTTTTCGGATATCCCAGTAAAAAATAAATATCAGTAAACTTGAATGACTCCAGCAGTCATGAGTAACCAAGATGATGAGGGGACTGCGTGCATGACTGGAGGCTGAAGTAACCAGGTTATGTCAGCGTGGGGACAAGAAGGTGAAGTAGAGACCTAATTGCTCTCTTGCATTATCCAAGGGATAATTATAGAGAGGATGGAGCCAGCCTCTTCTCAGAGAGGCACTTTGGAAGTGTTGGAGAAACATGATCTCTGTGCTGACCTTCACAAGGAGATAAGTGGAGTGCTGTCATGTTGGATTATGTAGATTTCTTGGTCTTAAGTACATATAAATAAAGAATCCATACAAGGAAATATTTAAATCACCTTTCCATTTCACTGGCAATGGCAGTCAGTGGCAGACTGGCTTTGATTTCACAGTGATCTTCAAGAGCTTCTGAGTAAAGGACTGAGGTACCTACATCACATAGCATCCTGGATTCTTCTGCATTTTCCATGAGGAAGTTCAATGAATTCTTTTGACATCTGCTATGCTCACACATGGGTCTGTTGTAGTTACAGGTGTTATGTAGGCTCTTCTTTTACTTATCTACTGTAATTGTATTCCAGAAATTATTAATATCATAATCTTTAACTTACTTTTTCTTGTAAATAAAATTTATGTGAGGAAAACATAAATTTAAATATGATGATCAAAATTTTTTATAAAGAAGTCATTTAGATCATGATGACAAAAATTCTGACAAGTATTTAATACCTCAATTAGAGAGAGAGCAAAACAGATTTTTGCAATTTTACACAGAAGAGTATAAAGACATGCAGTGTGTATATAAACATTTCTAGACACAATTGTAAGGTTCCATAAGTATTTGCTTATAATGAAAAATTCCTTGATGATGTATTCTTTTCTTTTTCCTACCACAACTTAAAGCATTCATGGTCTCTTCCCATGAATTTTCATTCCTGACTCAAGCTAACCTCTCAATTTTTTGAGTTTTTGGCCCTTTACCATTCAAAGAATGACAGAAGAAGACATTAATAATTCTATGAATGTACTTTGACCTACATACCTAAAAGTTCGGCACAATTTTTTTTTTTTTTTATTAAAGATTTTTTTATTAAAGATACAGCCAATTACAGATACAAGCCTGTTTACAGATTGCTGCACATGTGAAAATACCCTCCTGGGTCAAATTAATAGTCTGTATATACCCTTACTCCCCAGGGGTGTCTGTATATCACCTCTGGGAGAACCCAGGCAGCTAAAGGTCAGTGAGCCTCACCTCCATCCCCGGAAAAGTGATGGAACAGCTCATATTGGCTGTTGTCTCCAGGCA